>JABFPM010001662.1:0-19249 GCA_022817325.1 Idris sp. 1 HC-2018
TTGAACTACGCAAGCTGGTGCGTTTAAACGGGCGCTCAAACGCTTGCGTTTGCTTAACGTATTACTTTTCGTGTTCATTGTGAAGGAGCCTTAATGCCAACGAGCGAAAGTAATAACGCGTTCGACAATACGATCGGTTTTTTTTTCGCGACAAGTCCAAGAAAATCACTGAGATTCAAGCTAATTTTGCTGAACAAGTCAGTCTTAAATGCAAGAAATTCACGTTTCCTTCCAATTATTTGTCCAGAAAACTATGTAGCAAGACAATGCAAATTGTAATCATAAAGATCGCAGATATGCTAAACTGGGATCGCAGTTTTTCTTTAAGAGTCATGTGTTTTTTGTAGGTAAAAAATGTATATGGTTAGATGAGAGTTATTTGAACAAATAAAGCAAATATAAAAAAATAATTCTGAGAAATGTCTGTCTTTCCATATAGTGATTACACGAAATGTCACGTGAATTTCTTTCTCTCTCTGTTGTCAATGTAGCGGGACATTCGAAAATGTCATTCTATATGTGTGAGTTCACGTACGAATCGGGAGAAAGTTTAGAGGGTGAATAAACGTAGATAGTGGCTCGCTGCACCTTTTAGCATAAATTTCACAATCTTAAACCAATTTGAGTGTTAGACGTGTGTGCTCTCTTCACGTTTTTGCGCAGTGCAGATAAGACACAAAATGATAATACAATTAAATTGTATGCACTTGCAAATGTGGAACAGCATTAAATTTTTCACTTTCAATAGTATTTTTAAACGACGCTTAGTTTTAATTTGAAGTTAACAAACATACAAAATTGAAGTTAAATTTGTTCTTGTATTTGAAATTACAATTTTGAAAACTGAGATTCAATCTCAAAGTAAATTCTGGTTGTATTATTTTTTGTATCTTATTATTTAAAATTTTATTTTTTGAGAGTTAGCCACAGATAATATCACTCGATTATTGTGTTCTGATGCAGTTAGATGACCAAAGTTGACAACATTTTTTTATCATATATATATACATCAATTTTTCTTTTTTGCTAAAAAATTGCAAGAACAGCAAGTAAAAAGCAATACCAAGTTGCGGCAGTGGGGCGGCAGCCCGGAAACGGCAGTGATCGCGGGATCGCTCGTCAAGGGGGAAAGTGGCCCGAGCAACTTTCACCGGCGGCTTATAAGCTCGCCGTTTCCACATCGCGGTGCGATCGTCCGCAGGCACTCGAACACAGCCGAATGACTTTTGCGCAATTAAGACTGGCGATTAACACTTAACTTAAATAATCTCACTGGTCAATAAAAGAAAAAATTGTTTTGATCTCGCAATTAAAATCCCCTGATAAATCGATCTCTTTAAATTTAATTTCCGAGAATTAAATTCTCAAACGATAATTCATTGTAAATTGATATTAATTGCTGTCTTTGTTTTGTTCTTGTTGTTACAAGACATTTATCTTGCTTCGACACTTGGAATAATTTATGAAATTAGAATTTTTGATTTTTGTTGACAAAATAAATGAAGTTTTAACTTTAATCGACAAAGAAAAATTGAAATAATTTTTTATTTTAACTGCTCGAAATTTTAAGCATAAGATTATCTTTAACTTAAATGTTGATTCCTCAAAACGGTTCTGCCAGTTTTACATTTCTAATACTCACCTATTTTGAAAAAAAACTCTCTTTTCCAGGCATAATTTAAATTCAAATTTTTCCATTGCCAAGTCAGATTTCAAATCTTAATTGTAAATTATTGCTATTCTGACTCCCTGAAATAATGGAAAACATAATTACGATAAAGAAAGCATTGTAATTTAGGAATATGGATTTAGATTAGCAGTTAAAAGCTTAATAAATTATTCAAGTCGATACTCTTATTTATATACGAATTTTGTTCAAAGTTCATGTGAAATGAAATAAGATGCACTATTTCCGGAATTGTTAATATTTCACGTAGTAACCTAATAGAGAAAGTTCTCATAATTAAACGTCATTTTATAAAAAATTGCTTTTTGTTAACATAAATTGTTAATATTTCGTAGCTATAAAAGTGTTAAATTATAATTATAAAAGGATAGCTTTTTCAACAATTACTTTTTACAGTTTAGAAAAAAATACAAACAAATTATTAGCTGATCTAGAGTATAGATATTTTTATTAAACTACTATTTTTTTACAAAATTAAAGATTTCTTTTGATAATAACTTTTTAAAGTTAGGAAAAAGAATAAAAACAGCTCATATGAAGCAACATTTCATTTTCATCATAAGGGAAAATATGAATTCAAGTAAAAGTACTATAAGACCCAAAAAAAAGGTCGATTACGTAACAGCAAAAGTGGCGATGGAAATTCCCAAAGAGGAAGAAACGAGTAACCGAGAAAATTACAGTACGAGTGAATATAGAGAGCGAGTTCGGTGACTTCCTGCTCCGTCGATAAATGGCCGTATGTGCTCACACACCGAAAATTACGAGGTGTTGATGTATACGTGTTATTTATATGTGCACCTTGCATGCGTACGATAACAATTTCCTCAAGTGTCTGCTTTGCTTAGAAAATTGGAACAAAAAAGACAAAACCACTTGAAACTTGTCTTAATTTGTCATAAATGTTTTTTGCATATATTATATTGATATTTGATAACGAGAGTTTTAATTTTCAAGGAGGAATAAAGAAAAAAAAGTTTGTTTCTTGCTGAGAACGTACTTTCTATTAATAATGTCCTGACAATTTGAATAAATATCAAATATCAAATGACACCATAAATGAAACATCATTAATCTCAGCTAAAATAAATTGAATCCCATTTGAATCGCGCAAACGCATAAATATATCATCCGAAAATTTCTCGCTCCGATGTTTCCTTTTTTTCTCAATTAATTCAATTTGGTATCACTTTCACTTGATAACACTTTGCAAATAGATAATTTAAACAGACAGTTCTGCATTTTCACACTGCATCAAGTGCTGCAGCTTAGTTAATACATCATCTCGACTATATTAATTGGTTTAACTTGAAAATTCAATTAACTTAATCGTGATTTGTTGCAGAACTTTTACAGAAAACCTTACACTTCCGTTTTATCTGCTCCCAACTAGTTACTTTTATTAAAGAAGAATTCGAAGAAAACTGTCTTTTTTTTGTCTTTTAAATAAAGTTTCTTTAATTGTCATTCTACCTGAATCATTAGAGAAAAGTTGTCTGTCAATATTAAAATGAGCTTGTTAAACGAACAGATCAAGTAAAACTGGGTCGAAAGTGATATGCACAAAAACAAATTTGTCTTCGAGAAGGCACACAGATTTTTGTTTTCTGTCAGAGAAGAAAGCGAGGATATACGAGAAAAGTGAGGATGACGACGAGCATCAAACGAAAGAGAAATCTCTTTCACTCTCGTTCGTTACTCAAGCAGTTGGACTTACAGCACGACGCGGTTTCGCTTCCACAAGAAAAGTATGCTATTACCCGAGAGTGCATCGTACTTTAGCCTAATAACGAACTCCACGGCAAATTATACACGCCATTTTCTAGGCTTTATCATGCAACTGGGCCATGAAAACGTTTTCTTATATATTTTACAAACAAAGTTCAATAACTCTGTGCGTTCATTTACTTTTTCCTCTCAATATATATTTATTTAATTTTGCTTCTTTTTTATGGTAAAAAGTTGTGCCATAAAATAGTTCGACTAATAAGTCATGCACATTACCTGACTGGCATTAACGACACTGAGTGTGTCGCGCGGTTTACCGTCACACAAATCTTGGCCCACAGGTTTACAGATCGTAATTCTTTGCAGTGTAAGAATCACCGCAGCAACCTCATTTTGTTACAATTTATCTGACTGGCCGACCTTCGTTCGTCTAAAACATTTGCAATAATTTAGATTTTTTGAATATATTTTATTTACAATGTGTTTATATACATATACTTCAAATTCAAGAGCACATCGAGTTCATTCCGTTGGAACGGCTTGATGTAATTATTGAACCGCGACGCGGTTCCTCAAGGATACGGGTATAGGATTGCCGGCGATTTCTCTCGTGTGAACGCAAGACGAAAGTGAATCCCTCGCAGCTACGACACCTCCGCGCAGCTATATATGAATATGTTAATATCATCGCAAGTTCGTTCTTTTTTTTCTTTCTTTCTTTTTTTGTTGTTGTTGAAGCTAAATTCTTATTTCATATTATTTTCCACTTTCCAAATCTGCATTTAAATCGTTTTTCATCGTGATTGTTAAATCAAAGCAACGGCTTTTGTCTATCTTTCAATCAATTTCCTTCGCACTTTCTTGGATTATTTGTATAACATTTTTATTGTACATGCATTGTAATGGTATGAAAATTCTGCATTTCAGTTGCAATTTTGATTAAATTTTTTTTGTGATCTGTGAGATAAAGTCTAAACTTTCCTGGACTAATAATCCTGGATTATTATAAATAATAAAATTACGTACCGTAAAAAGGAAATGAAAATTTTGAATTAAGAAAATATGTACTTCATTTCCGCGGACAATTAATTGACGTAAAATATAACAAGACAACTCTTACGTAAAAAAAAAAAAAAAAAAAATACATCTCAATTATTATTAAAGAACATTTTTGCTATCTTAAGTCAGAAATATAATCATTTTTTTATCGCAGAGTACTATTTTTGTACTTATTCTTACAGAGAATTATGGATGACTCAGGATTTTATGATCAAGAAATCACCGAAATAGTTTGCAACAAAGTTATCTGATGTTTGATAACTCTCAGCTAATTAAATAACAGTGAATGAATTTTAGGATACTTTACAATTTTGTTAGAAATATAATCTTGTACGATTTCAAAAGAATTTACACAACTTTTTATTTTGTCATTGAAAAAGTCATGAATTTTCCTTTGAATAAAAAGATTTTTTATTTGTTAAGGTATATTTTCAATTCAAATAGTCGTTTATCAATGTAGGAAGTAAAAAAAAACTTGCCAGCCAGGAATCAATAAATAGGAAATGATTGTCAATTAAATATGGAACGGATTTTGATCGCGCGGAGTTCAAGAGAGCATGAAAATGATTAGGGAAATGATTTTGAACGGCGCGTGCGCGCAAAAATAAGCAAAAATAGTTCGCAGATCCATACACTTGTTTGTCAATCGTGTACAGCCTTGAACGTCAAAGCTATTTCAGATAAACTATTTCAAGAATCTCTCTCGATCGAACTCAAATGATAACTGATTGTCAGTCTCAGTGATCATTGTTCTTGATTGACGTGCCTTATAATGTTTATCATGCAAATCGCACGTTGCGAATCAGCGCAAAAAAAAGCTTCGTCTTTTTTTGTTCCTCCTCAAATTCTTTTCGAAAGCAAAAAAAGGTTACTTTCGCGACTGCCAAACTGCTGGTGTATTCGCGTGCTAAAAATTGCGCAACAAAAGCAGCTCGTATTTAAGGGCCAGATGAAAATAACTGGTTCCAACGCTGGCGGAAGTTTGACCATGCTGGCGCTAAGCGACCCTTCATCGGAGAACACACTTCCGCGTTAAAGATGCCTCAGCTCATTTACATTTATTTCTCGAAGGCCATTATTTTTCCGTCACTTTTTTTTGTTTCTTTTGTCACTGATCGAAGTTTATTCAATTATTTCTGGTTAATAAATTATATACTTTCAAAAAGTTTGTTCACTAAATGGTTAATATTTGTTGTGATTGTGTACAAATAATTAAAGAAATACATACAGCACAATTACATTTATTAATGCTGATAAAAACGTTAATTAATACTTAGATTTTAATTGTTATTATATTTCCTTGTAATTCCTGTATAAACTTCCATAATTTTTCTATATAAATTATGCTAATGGATTATTAGAAATTCACTTTTTGATTAACTCGTTACACTTAATTCAGTGATGTTTCCGTTCATGCTATTTTTATTACAAAAATATTTGTTTTGCCGCGGGCGAACTCAAATAACCTCAACTTAGTTATATTTTAAACATTTTCACTTTTACTTATCAACACGTGTCAATATTAACATTTTTGTTGGAGTAGTTAAACTTCGGAATTTTTAAATTAAAAAAAAAGAGACTTAAATTTTCATGTAAATAAATAATTATTTCGATCGTATGAAATTAACTTCCAACAATTTGTACACCATCAGCTTAATTTATTTAATTTACGTAAATTCAAACAAATTGCACATTTATTTCAGCCGCATAATCAGCACGCATTTTACATATTTGAATAGTTGCTGACAAAAAAGTCTAATTACACTTCTATGTATTCAAATTGTTAATTGATACAGCTAAGCAATTAATTATTTTAATTAAATGAACCTAATTGAATAAAATTGTTTCGATTAAAGTAAAACCGTTTTACACGGTGTTCGCGACAACGAAAGTATACTCGACACTAATTTATTCATTTCAGTTTCTTTTATCTAACACAAATCATATATATATACCTGTACCAAAATATAGTGAATACTCGTTTCAGCCATATACAATTTTTTGTCATACATTAGATTCGTTTTCAACGAATATCTTACTTACCGTTTTGTTGTTTCTACTTGTTGAACATATAACTGCACACCATGAATAAAAAATATACGTTAATCAAAATAAGTACTTTGTGACAGTCTTGTATAGGTTTTGATTGTTATAAAGAATTCTCTTCTGTCTATTTTTAAGTATCGCTTGTCTAAGAAAATCTGAAATTATTCAAAAATAGCAAGTGTCTGGCCCAAATTACAGTGACCCTTTTTGCCGATTTGCCAAGAGGCAAACGTCATATTTTTGTCGACGAGTCCTTAATTCTTACTTCATCTCGATTATGTTTCGGGAATGATCACAAAAAGTCGGCTTTTTTCGCGATGGTCAACCGATAATCGTTCATTGCCGAAACCATGGACAAATCGTTCAGGCAAATCGTTCACCAGAACAAATCATTTTTGACCAGAAATATATACACACCAGTCATTATGTCTGACTTAATTTATGCTATCTTACTTTTTTACTTTTCAAAAGTATATACAAATGTCAAAACTTGATTAGCATAAATTTTGTTAGAAAATAAAAAAAAATTATGAATAATTGTTTCTATTAATAAATGAATTCCAGCGTGAATGAAATTTCTATCGGCGCGTTCTCGCGACGCACACCGGCGCAATAAAAATAACAATTGTGTAGCACTCGCCTCATGCAAACCTAACCTTGTAATCGTCGCATGTTAGTGTTCGCCTTTCGATCGTCGCGGGTCTGGAAATTCAAGGTTGATTCCGCAATGACGATGCATCGCGGCGATTTGTCCTATAATAATAACAAAAAGCCACGCAGGAGCAAGGCTCCGCGAAATTTTAGCGTTCAATTGAAATCTCCGCAAAACAATATACACATACTACACAAGTATAGTAGTAGATGTTATGTAAAAATGTCCGAAGCCATAAATTGAAAAGACTCTGACTTCGAACTTGAATAATAATGAATTTTACGTATACTGGCATTTAAATGAAATTCGACATCTTTTACCATAAAATGTGTTTAAAATTCATTTTTTACAAAAACAAACAATTAACATCAAAAATTGGTTAATTATCAAGTTTTTTGTACCAAATTATATTCATACAATTTTCGTAACTTTTTTCTAGTACAAAAGACCCGTTAGAATCGGACAGGTGATCGAGATTAACTGCGCAGTCATTTTTCATTCGCTTTTTTTGCACGCCCGCAAATCAACCGGAAACGCGGTTTAGTCATTTCGAATGAAACAATTTTTGTCGACAATTTTGTGCAGCAAAAACGACGAACCAGATTTTTTTCACGACAATTGTCTATACACTGGGTGAAGTATATATTAAATATAAAATTGAAAGACGAACAAAAAAGTTTAATAATGATGATGAATAAGAAACTGCGCAGAGAATTTTTGTATCCGAGTTCATTGTGAGACAACTGGATGTACATCGTCAGACACGTATCCAATTTATCGATATTGTTAACGTGATTCTATGTCGCGCTTGGCATTCGATCTCAGGATCGTCAGTGTATCGTGACAAACATACTCCCGTGGCCTTGACAGTCGACCCAAACGCATTCTTATCCAATAGACATTTTTTTCTCCGCTTTTTTCCAGTGTAATTAAACGACGCGCATGTCGTCAGCTTAACTTAAAATTAACCGAAAGGCACCTAGGTAAAGTGAGAAAAAATTGTCATGCAAATTTCAAAAGCTAAAACGTGAGAACGAACAAAAACTGTCTTCCAAGAAAAAGATAGCTAAGCCTTGACTACCAACAAGTTTCATCATTTCTCTAATTATTGATTACATTTACAATTAAATTTGGTCTTCATTTAGGCTAAAATTTGCTACTTTAAAAATTAAATCTGATGACATGCTGAAGAACAATGGCCTTTTGAAGAAGTGAAGGTTTTTTTTGTGGGCCCGCTAATGTTGCCACGTGCAAATTAAAAATAGGCCCTCCATTAGGTTGGAAAGGGACAAAGACAGAGACACAATGCTATTTTCGGGCGATCGTGTCCAAGGCTGTGTGGCAGCCGGCCGGTCTTCTCTGGGTGATTCGTGCCGATCCGGTCCCCTTTCTTACGCCACCGCTTTTTTATCATCCAACGGGATAAATAATTTAGAAACCCACGAGGAGGCACGACCTCGAAACACTACTTGTTCCGCGTTCTCTTCTCCTACCCAAACCCGAGGAATATTTCTTTACCTCTCCTTTTGTCTTCCTCACTATACTTTTCTCCACGTTAATTCTTTCCTCTTTGTAACAGAATTGAGTATCTATTTTTGTATTACAAATAAAGAATCATTTAGTTAAATTAATTTTTTCTATGAAAGTTAACAAAATGTTTCACTGTACCTTAATCTTGATGAGAAAGATTATTTTTCAAATATGTTCAATTACATTTTAAATGTGTAAATTGAAGTTGACATTTGTAAATTGAACTGTGAATTGCAGGAAAACAAAGTAAAGATGGACCAGAAGAGAAAAAGGATGCAGACGGCGAACTGTGGGGCAATGTGGAAGCACAGGCAGCTTTCCTGGGTCCAAACCTGATGTGGGAAAAAACACCTTACGATGCCGACCTGAAGGTATTGAACCATGTATGTACACAAACGCGAGACGGTAAGCCCAACAAACGGAGATTGATGCCAGTTTGACCCATCTTTCCACAACTTGACTGCCGAGCGACAAGACTTAACAGCAGTTCTTGAATGGTTTTTGAGTTGATGAAGTAATCAGAAACTCACATCCTTTACAATAATACATATTTATGTCAATAACACCGTCAGACCCTAATGCCACTTCACGTTTTCTTTCTGCAAATATTAATAAAAAAAAAAACAAAACAAAAAATACTTTGACAAAGACCGACTCAAGCAAGTCACAAAAAGTTTCGTATTAACAGTGGACAATTCGATTTAATCTGAGCTTACAAGTGTTTCTTAACAAAGCATGATTTTTGTATTAATTCTATATAAAAAGAAACAAGAAACCTGGTAGTTTACTAGGAATTTGAGGGGGGTATATGTATATAGATATAAGTGACCCCTAAATCGAACGTTTAATTGGACGATCATGGTGGTATTACAGTACGTCGACCTGGATGAGTTTCTATCCGAGAATGGAATACCCGTGCCCGGGATGGACAGCGTGGCCGGAAGTGGGCAGGGTCCAATGCAGGGTGGCCAATTACACAAGATCAACAATAGCGAGGCCACGTGCCACCAGGGACCGGCCGGACTGCATCTCGAACCGGTGACGAAACGCGAAAGATCACCCTCGCCGAGTGAGTGCTGCTCACCGGACACCCTTAACCCTCCATCACCAGCAGACTCGAGTAAGTTATCCTAGATGATGTGAGTTTTAAGTATCAGAAAAATGGACTGTACTGATAGGAAAAATAATTCGTATTTTAGTAGGGAAACAATTTTACTAAGAAAACTTTCTCGATAATGACAATATTTTTGTCAGCTCAGAAGAAATTGTTTTTGATAATAACTGTTTGATGAGCTTTCAATTAAGATTCATTGCGGTATGTTAAATTAAGGCTCACTGGGAATGAATTTTTAGAAATAAATTGACGGATAAATTTGTAAAAATTGAAAACTTGCGTGCTAGCAAATATAAGTGGAACATTTTTCATTGCACAATGAAAAGAAAAAACATAATAGTACAAATAAATTGCTTTACTATTATCATTAATCTAACAATGATCATAGTCAATTTTACAATACCATGTAATATAACGTGTTATTTGCTACAGCGCGTTGTAAAGGTTACCATAAACATTACAACGTCATCAGTGATAATACCGAGGCAATTTTATGTGATAACTCTTTTTTTCTTGGGGAACACTTCACTGATCAGTTTTGCATAACTACAAGTTAACTAAAAGAACATAAAAAATTGTGTTTGAAACAATTTTTGCCAAACAAAAAAACAATTATTCAAAATGTATTTTTAATATTTAGACAAAAATATTAATATTTTTCGTCTCCAGTGAAGACTGATTTATATCAAGTATATCTTAATTTTTTTTTTTTTTATTCTTTTACAATTGAATTTATTTTTTAACACGTTTTGCAGTAGTAAAAATAACTTGCGCCAATGAAATGTTATCACCCCTTGCAAAATCTTATTTTTAATGATAATACCATTGCTCGAAGTAGATGGGAAGAATATCTATAGAAAAAATGTTATTATTGCTTTATATATTTTTCCTCAATCCATTTTTCTAAAATTATTGTATTATTTATTTAACAATAACACGAGAAAACAAAGTTATCAAAACCAAAGAGTGTAATGCATTATTTGTAACAATATTTTATACTACCATAATAAATTAATTTAATTTGTATAATTTAAAATAATTTAAGTTGTTTTCTGCCTCGGAATATATTTGTAGATACACTCTTTGTTTAATTTATTTAATCATAAACAAACTTTTGGTAAGAAAAATTTAACACGTAATATGGTATATTCTGTAGTTGTTTTAACGTTGGTTTTAAAAATTGGATCTAAATATGACTGTTTAAACCGGTAAAAAATATTTCAAAAAACAACAAACAAATTTTAAGTTGACACATAGGACAAGAAATTATATATGAAACAATTACTGAAGCTGAATTTTCAAACTTCAATAAATTTGCAAAATTATTTGGTATTGGTAAATTTATTTTCTCGATATAAAAGGAAAATTGCCCTAAAAGTCCTCGGAGAACGATGCCGATCTACATTTAAGTTTTGTAACAACCACAGGAAAGCATAATATAAATAGACTGAAAAACAAATTTTAAAAATTACAATCCAAATCTTTTTTCTCAATAAAAACAATTTTTCTTTTCCTCAGAAGAATTAAATTTTAATTCTTGCTTCTTTTTCAAATTATTATAAGTTACGCTTATAATAACAATCAAGAATCGTTAACATTGTTATCCTCAAATAAAATTATTTGCATAGTTGATTATCAATTTAAAAAGTACATTAATTTTGTCGACATGAGGAAAACGATCGGTTTCATTTATGACGAGAATAATTTGAATACAAATCAACAACAAAAAGAAAAATTGGAAAAAAGAAATTGTCAAAAACTAACGTAGCCGTTACGAATTCTATTTACGCGCGACAGATTCCGAGGACTCGTCACGAATACAATATGGCTTGTCTCTTGTAGCGCTCTCGATGGCATCATCGGGACGAGATTTCGATCCTCGGACCCGTGCCTTCTCGGACGAGGAACTTAAACCCCAGCCAATGATAAAAAAATCACGAAAGCAGGTGAGTTATTTAAGCCCTAAAATATTCAATTTAAACAAGAATACATCTTTTATTTTTCAATTCTTTTCTAATTTATTGTAATACTGTATTTATATTTTCAATTTTTGTTATTTTAAAGATAAAAAGTTATAACAATAGTTACAAAAAAAAGGAAGATTAAAAGTAAAGAATGACATTTGTATTCATTTTCAAAGTAGCTTGTCAAAAATTAATATCAGAACTTTGATTCAAAAGTAATTTATGATTGTTTGAAGAGGGAAAAATGTAAAACATCGTGTAAATGCAGTATTACTACTAAACGTCCTCTGCACTAATCTAATAAGTTTTCTGTGTCGCAGTTCGTTCCGGATGACTTGAAGGATGACAAATACTGGGCACGTCGCAGAAAGAACAACATGGCAGCGAAACGTTCAAGGGACGCCAGACGTATGAAGGAGAACCAGATAGCACTTAGGGCTGGCTTCTTGGAGAAGGAGGTAAATTATGCCTTTCAGTTTCACGCATCAACTTATTAGATTAAAAAAATTCAATATCGTTTTGTATTACATACTTATGCTCATCAGTGCCCGTCGTTCTCTTTTCAATTATCTTGATCTTCTACTTGAGAAAGTGTTTAATGAAATTAAAAAATATCACTTCAACCCTGAACTCTTTTTATTCTTCAGTTTTAACTGATTTGTCCCTGAAAGTAAACCCTTTTTTCCATATTACTTTAATATTGTAGATCAGATTTTAACTCATCTTAGGCTTTTAAAATGTACCACTCCAGCTTAGAACATAAATTTTAGATTGTAAAACTTTTGGACCAGTTTGGAAGTTAAATTTTAAGTTTGTACAATTTACTGCTAGCTTAGAATTTAAATTGTATGTTTTCAAACTTGATTTCTCTAACTTAAAATTTAATTTTTATTCTAACTTTTATATTAGTTTAGAATAAGTAGTTTTTCTTGTTTAAACAAAAAAAATTACTAACAATGTTTATCGGATTTTTAGAACATGGGTCTACGTCAGGAGCTGGACCGGTTAAAGAATGAGAACATGCTTTTGCGCGATAAGCTCAGCAAATACACGGATGTCTAACCGGACTAAGGATGCACTCTTCGTCGACTTTTGGCTGATGCAAATCTCCACGTCAAGGCTACCTGATGACAACGAAAACATGACCAACAACCAGAAGGGAAAATTCTGCTTGTTCTGCCAAAAGGAAGACGAGTGCTTTTATTAACAAACAAAAGAAAAGAAGAAAAAATAACAAGGAGGCAACTTAAAACCCAGCAACCTCCGAAGATGTCCTAGACCCATTGATAAGTCGAGAAGTTTTCTCGGTTGCCCTCAGCATTGGATATCACATTTCCCTTTAATCCTTAACCTTTCACTTGTATATAGTTATATGTATAGTTAGATTATACGAGTATATAAAATATAAATACAGATGGCCCATATACGTGTGTGCATAATTATAACGCGGCCATCAAGAAGCTTTTATAATTATTCACACAAATAGATGGATATATATAAACATATTATGCTACAGATAGTATGAACAACATTAGGCGAAACAAGAGGAGAGCATTTGATTGAAGGAATGGTTTACAAAAATAAATAATAATAATAATAATAATGATAATACATAATAATCAAAGTTTTATGAATTTTGTACATTTTTCACGTGTTTCATTTTGTCTACGCGCAGTTTTTTACTAAGGGGAAAACACATTACAAATGAAATTAAGTCAAATTAAGTTGAATTTAGAAGAAATAAAAAGTATAAATAATAATAATAAAAATGTGAATCTCCTCTCGTTCGCTGTACTACGATATCGGGTCGCTTTTGGTGCGTACCCCAAAAGACGCGCGAATCAAAATCGCTGCTGCAAAAAATGAATGTAGACTCCGTCTATTCGAGCGTATTACTTTCTCACTGGGCCGATCACAATTTTCATTGCAATTTGGAAAAATAATTCCACCAACAAAGAAAAGTACGTGAAAAACTTCACACAAATTTATTAAACTCGGTTTTGAAAAGTTACGCTTGGATAAAAGAAAAACAAATCTTGGTTTTCTTTCGATTTCACAGAAATGAAGATATATTGAGAAGAATTTTTATTTGCATAACGCAAATAGTGTGTACGAAAACTTTATATATAGCATAACTAGAGAGATAAAAAGAACAAAGAAACTAATTAAGATGAGATATATACAAAAGAAAGTGAAAAAAAAGAAAAAGATTACTAGGAAGAAAAACTGAAAAGAGAAAAAACGCGACGTTTTCTGCGCATGAGCAATCTCCTATTATTCCCCCGGGTGGGGGAGGTTAATATTAGTAGTGTATTCCACAAGTGGTGAAGGTCCACACATTAACACATACACACACACACACAAACAACTACACTTGCATGCAAACATGTACAAACAAAAAAAACAGACAAGTGATTCTAGTTGTTTTTACTGTAAAGTTAAGAATTCCCTAGTAGGATTTTTAGTCTTTAGTTAACCGCGCGCGAGACAAAAATGCGCAGAAAATGTCGGCGTGTTCACAAAGTGCCCGATCACGGAAACAATTTTGCGAAAGAGGGAGAAAAAGAAATAAAAAAGAGTTAATTGGTAAATCAAGATCATGCTAGATGACCCGGAATTTTTAATTGTTTATTATTTAGTCCACAACATACGATGGAATAATCTTTTCCAAATACTCGCGCCGTTTTAAGACCGTCGTTGTTCTTTGGTTTTATCTTAAAACAATATCATTTACTATTACAATTTAATTAATGTTTTTTTGTTCTATTGTTTTTTCTACACTGGAGCCAATTTTGGCCTCAATTTTTTTTTTTTTTTAACTAAAACTCAGTGTTGTATTCAGTTGTTTCTGTATTGCTTTTTTCTATTTTAGTTTTAACATTAAGTTTTAATTATTTTACTATAGTTAATTGTTAGTACAAATTGAAATTGGTCTTTTATTTTAATTTTATTTTTATTTTATTTTTTTAATTTTAAATCTTTGATTGTTTGTAACATTTTGACGACGATCAGTGATTGGGTTTATATGCAAACGAATTTTTTGTGAAAAATTATTGTACGAGGAAAAAGGCTGAGGCCGAAAAGTGGCACATTTAATTTTTGTGAAAAGTGGGGCATGTGCGTGGCTGCTCAAATTGAAAAAAACAATTACAAATTTATCGTCGATTAATAATGTCAAGAATTTCTGTGCGAAAGATAAAGAGGTCAGAAAAAAAATAAAAGAACTACTTGGGTATTATTGCTCCAAAATCATGATACAGAATTAGGGGAAAACACTCTTCGGTACTTGTTGCCTTTGCACAGTGGCCGGAAGTTGTAAGATTATGCTTTATAAGTATATTGTTCAGCGACTTTTCACATACATTCTCGCTTACATATAAAGAAAAAAAAGTTTTCTGCTAAATGACGATGCTAATTCAAATTCTTATATTAAATTCTTATTTTGTATTTAATTTTTTGTTTTAATTTAAAAATAGTGTTTTTCAAATTTTCTATTCAATTTAAAATAATTAACTTCTAATATTTAGAATTCATTTTACTTAAATTTAACAGAAAACTTTTTCATTTTTTATAACTTATGCAAACACTTTATGCGTTAATTTGAAAGAAAAAAAAGGAAAAGAAAAATACCAGACGTTGAAATGTATTATTGTACATACTATTATTATATTTTTGTTAACTAATTGTTGAAAATTTATAATATTCTACGAATATAATTTTTATACTTGTGTTAACTCGACGATTTCTTCATTTACAATTCAGTGCAAAAACAAGATTGTTGTTTTTATTTATTTTATTTTTTAATTTCATGATTATAAGTTTTTATTAAGTCAAAACAATGAGCAAAATTTGTTCTTATTTTGATTCCAGCGTACTGTGCACTGGTTAGTAGCGATTAATGAGTAGAATTAAATTAGCTGGCCGCTTTGCTTTAACTCTATTTAAAATAATAATTTAAACAAAGGAAAAACATACAATTTTTTTTCGAAAAATTAACAGAAAAAAAACTTGCAAAAAAATGTGCAGGAGAATGAGATGTAGAAGATGCGTAACAGCAAAAAATATAAGGATTTAAGATGCAGAACACCGTCACGACGCGTATCATCCGATCCAATTAAAAAACAAACAATTTACGATATTGTCACACAGATAATGCGAATTATGTACGACTACAAACCACACAGAGAAAAAAAACTACTGTATCACATTTCGAGAAATATATGTATTTGTTATTGTTTTAATTGAACTGCTTGACTTTTATTGAGTACTTTTTTCTAAATCAACTTTTTGATCTCAAGTTTTATAATTTTGAGATTTTAATTTCATGATTCAACATTTTTATTACCCAAAAGAAATATTTTTTTATTCTCAGAAGATGTAATTAAATTTTAGTTGTTTAGATTTAGTAATAGAGCGTTGAAAAATTGAAATAAGTACATTTTAAAAGATTTGTACTCATTTTGCGATATTACTTTCCATTTTGGAAACAGAAGTTGATAGAGAAACTGTTAACAAAAATATTTTATAAATATTGAACTTTTTTATAATGAACATTTTTCAAACAAAGTAAATCAACCTAAGTTGAAAATATTTTGATAAGAAAATGAATGAGTCAATAATTATTTTTTTTAATTAAACGCATTAAAAAAGCGGAAACAAATTACTTTATGATAATAAGAAATCTTTGTAGAAGCCGTAGAAGGTAAAGTGAAACTTACTATATGAGTGTAAGATAAATTTCTTCTATATCGACAAGAAAGTCTTACGCATTTTAAATTTCTCTCTGTTATATTTTAAAAATAGAAATATTTTTATCATAAGATCGATAAAATTGTTATGAAATATTGAAAATTTTGTAAACAAGAAAAAAAATACAAAATATGTGATTTATAAAGAAGTATTTCATTTAAAAAAATCTCAAGTAAAAAAGTAACAAACATTATATAATTAAATAATACACATGATTTTTCCAACAAAAAAGTAAATGATCTCAGAAAAATTAAAAGTTAATATTACATTTACAACTACTTAATATTTGTCGTTTTCGCATTTCGTTCAAAATGTTGATTTTGAGAAAATAATTTTGTACGTATAATTAATTAATGAATTACATTTTGAGGTAAGTAATTTTTTTATCAAATAGCATTTTATTGTGAAAATATAATACTCGCATTAAGGTAATGAACATACCTTTAAAATATACTCAAAACTCAAAGTGATATAACATTATAAGTTATGAATAAAAAATCATTTTTATAAAGTTTTGGAAAGCTTAAATTGTTACTTGATTATCTATGCCAAGTTATCAAAATTTGAACATGTTTGTAACGACATTTGAACGTTGACAAAATTTTTTTAAATTGTTATAACTCGATAAAAATAATAGATAATTTATTACAACATTGTTTTTCTAGAAAGCTCATACTTTCATTTGCATAGGTATGAGAATTTACAAAAGCCTTCACTAAATTTTATATGGATTTGAAAATGCTTAAAAAATAACAATTTTTTAGTTTTTTTTTAAACTAATATGAAAAAATTAACTTGTCTAATGAACAAATCAAGTCAAAATATTGTTTCTAAATGAAAATATAACATAGATAAAAATAAAATTACATGAAATTTTTAAAAATTAATTGTTGTGTAATTTTGATCAGTCAAATTTAAATTGTACAAGTTCAAAAAATTAAAGAGTAGAAACATAAACGCCACAATATCATTTTTTATTATTCCGAAAATGATAAAAGTGCGAACAATTTTGATGAATAACTCATACTAAGATTGGTTTCTCTGCAGAAATATATAACAGCTTGAAAAAAATTGTTCAGCTCTTTTAATTACGTTATTTCGATCGGTTTTATTAAAAATGTTATGTTATATTACATTATTTCTAAATTACCTTCAAATGGGACAAGTTCGCACCATAAGGTACATACAACTTTGCACCATTATGAAAAAAAGATTTTAACTCTGATTTAATCAACTATTTTAGTTTCATCGATTTTTGCATCAATAACTAACGTAAGTATCATTACAACAGTCAAGTTCTGATGTTTTAAATGCATTAAAACTATTCAAAACAAAAAGTTTGAAATAATCATTTTAAAAGCTGCAAAGATATAGGAAACACTTTGCTGTCCAGTTCACATTTAAGATACTTTTTTCACCTCAAATTGTTAACAAATGATCACCCATTTTTTTAACTTTGGTCAACTTTAAACCTATTCGTGCCATTGACTTTATTCAATCATATAACAAAAATATGTCAATTATAATTTTAAAAAAATCATAGAAATTTTCTTTAATTGAATATAATGGTTGAATAATAAAATTTTAAGTAATGTTTCATTTTATTTTAAGTAAAAAGACGTGGAGAAAGCCTTCAAAAAACATTCCAGGCTTCTTGCCAATACATTAATACATATTGAACATGATCTTATTATGAATAAATTTAAATTATTTCATTATATTTGTCAAATTTTGGCATAATAATGCGAGCACTAGACTTATTTTACAAGGTGCAGCAAAGTTGTACTACATCAGTGCAACTTTGCACGACTTTTATTTATCAATATAAATAATAATAAATGTATAAATTAATAAGCTTTTAATACATGATTATAAAGTATAAACTCTTATTTAAATAACTCACATATGAATTATCCGAAATAAAAATCTTTTGACTATTAAACAAAACTTGAAATCAAAAAATTAATAAAAGTGGTGCAAAGTTTTGTTTTCTTTGTTAACCAACATTTCTCGCAATTATATATTTTTTGAAAATAACTTAACTTGTGTTGTGAAGTTTTATTTAAACGATTATAACTTTACTCTTTAATTTATTAAATTTGATCTTTAGAATTTAACAGATCGAAAATACGTAATAAAAAAATAATGTAATATTTATTTTATTCCACTTGGTTTTTCGTATGAAAATTAAACTTGGTTTGATTTTTTTAAAAGTAAATTTTGATTTTTTTTTCATTAGTTAACATAAACATTGATTTGCTAAAAATGTTTCTGTTATTTCCTTTAAAGACTTATGTTTTGGAACTTGTTTGAGATTCTTTGGAATGGCAACCGGTCTATATCTCAACTAATAATTAATGGAAATTCAATTTCGAATAAAGAGTTGAAAAGCTTTCCAAAACTCTATGTAAAAATAATTTTTTATTGATAACTCATAACTTCATGAGTACTTTGGATTACGAGTACATTTTAAAGGGTATGTTCACGAAATTTTTGCTATATATTAAATTCAACTTAAAACATTTTTATATAAGCCATTCTACAGATAATATCTATTTATTCATAAAAAATCGAACATTTTCTGGCTGAAGGCGTATTTTTGAAACCATTGTTTCCCTGTTTTTTAGTCTCTGAAGGATAAAAAAAAGTGATTTCCTTCGAAATTTTGAGGGTAACATGTTTAAATATGCTATTTTCAGCAATTTCACAGAAAATTACAT
>JABFPM010001663.1:0-19239 GCA_022817325.1 Idris sp. 1 HC-2018
TATTCAATTTCAAATACTGACAAAATAATTTTTGCCAAATTTTAAAGTCAAATATATCGACTTGTAGTCCAAATATTGAAACATAATGTAAAAGAACTTTTCTAACAACTCTATTAAATTTCAACGAATTCTAACATTTTGAAGCTGAGTTAGGTCCTACCTTAAAGTATATAATCATGCGAAAGTTTTTTTTTGTTATTTTTTATGAATTGTATTTTTGTAGTGAAGAGTGTGCTTGATAAAATAAAATTTTGTGTGAAATTTGTCTTTAGAATTTTTGGCAAATCATGACCTAATATCTAAGATTAATCGTCAAGAGTTAATTTGCAGATACTTCATCAACACTGGTGCCCAATGTGAGAAAAGAAATGCGTTGACCATTCTTTAAAATAGATAAATATAAGTTTTCAATTCAGTTCTTAAATTCCGTACTTCGGTTAAAGAAAAGAAAATTGAAATTGAAAATGTCGTTTGAATTCTTTTTTTTTAATTTTACTGAACAGAAATCATACCTCCACTTGAGTTACTGATTTCCGATTCTTGACGTTCAATTCTTCGATTCAATTCATTGATGTCCTGCTCGTCGTCGTCATCATTTACTACTTCAGGTTGCTCGTATTTCAGTATCTAAAAACAATTATAGTATGTTGTAAGCAAAAATTATAATAATTATTATAAAAAAAACAAACAATTTGCAGCAATAAATTACAACAACAAAAAATGTCTTTAACAAAATATCTTACCCTTAACATCATTGACATAACACATTTGCTATCGTTCCCTGACTTATCCAAAAGGAAAGGTTGCTGCTGAATTTCTAAGTTGTTATTTTCCATTAACAAGGACAAGTTGTAAGTCATTACACCAATGGTCAAACCAGTTTTCTCGTCGACAATCTGCGAAAAGAACAAATATTATTAATGTCGTAACCAAAATTATAACTGCACATGCATCCACAAATCATTGCAATATTAAATTAATTAACAACTTGTTTCTCATTGAACATCACGTGAATTTGATCATTTAATCAGTCGACCTAACTTTAATATAGACGTACAGTTTCTTTTTTTGAGCTTGAATTATATTTTGTAATTATCCGCAGATCAATGACTCATTTATGACTTACTTTAATGTGCATCGTGTCTGTGTCTGGATTGCCAACAAGAAAAGTAAAACCCTGCTCCCAAACTGGATCGCAGGACCGCAACATTGTCCTCGTTCGTTGCATTTTATTACCGATGTTTGCCTCAAGATACACATCTGGCTGCTTGTTTCCTCGTACACGCTGCATCAAATTTGCATTTCATAATGATATTAATAAACAGTATTAAAGTATACAATTTAATGTAGATTAATATTCTTTGAAAAAAAATAATAAGAAAAGTTGAAAAATACCTGTAAGTTTTTGGCAGAATCGACGTAAAGAATGAGAACTGCAGTGCTCATCGAGGTAACTCGAAGTTGTTGAGTTTCCTTAATTGCCTGAAAAAATGTTAATTTATTATTATCTTATTGTGTTTCTGATCGTATAATAAAATTATTTTATTCGGAGAAGAATTTTTTTGTACCGCAGACAAATCGGTTGTATTTTTCGATAATTGCAGCCAAGTGAGTCGAAGATGGACCATTCCATGTTTTGCGAACTCCAGAGAAATCCACTATAAAATATAAAGCCGCAATTAAAATTGAATCAAGAATGATCAGACAAAGAGATCAAATTAAAATAAATCTCACCGTATCGACTGTTCCTTTTTTCTTCACTCTGCTCACTTCCACGGTGGCTCTACAAATATACCAAATTAATTGCATCGCAAAAATTCGCTAACATAATCAAATGTTTTATGAAATTTGAATATATATTTTTTAAACAAATTAAGTGGATGAATAATAAGACACAAAACTTAAGAGAAAAAGAAGCTTTATATAATTTAGCTGCTGAAAATAATGAACATGCAAATTACGGAACAACACGCTTTAGAAAACCAATAAGCCGTTAGTAATGAGATTTCACTTCATTTTTAATATAAGCTCAAACTAAATTGTAAAGATAATACTTATAAAAGAAAATTCGCAAGCAGTGGATAAGGTGGATACTACTTCAGAAAACGATTGTTAACTTTTTGTCTTACTTTTTTAACTAGTTGGTGGTTTTTACTAACTTTTTTATATTAAGTTGTACAAATAATTTGTTGACTATAATTAATAATTAATAATCATAATACATAATTAAATTAATAATAAAAATTTAAATAAAAAAAAAGGTAACGTTTATATTCAGAATTTGTTAAAAAGTTTGTACATTTTTAACATGTATGTTACTGAAATGAATTGAGTAATTAAAAGTGCTTTTACTTCTTTTCATGTTTATACTTTTAATTATTTTTTTGTTTCTAAAAACGAAAAAGTATTTTTTTTCCAACAGAAGTATTTTTACTCTTGTTGTTATGTAACAATAAATAATATATTTACAACAACAAAAAGGAAATATTTTAATGAAAAAATCATCATAAAACAAATTTCTGTCAGATTTATCCAAATGAAAATGATTATTTTGAATATTTAATGCCATTACTTATTTTTGAACTTGAGCTAAATGTTGACTTTTGATAATGATCGTAAGTCAAGTGATACCTTCCAAGAGGGTCATCCACGCCAGTGTTGTCTTTGTCGAAGAAATTAAGAACCAACTTGCAGTCAGGTCCATAGTCCTCGTTCACTATAAACTGTTATCACACAATAACACTATCATAATATTGTTTCTTTTTAAATTTGTGATTTTAAAACACTTTTCAATCTTGTCGTTCTCAAAAATTAAAACTGTTAATCAAAATTCAATTTTTTTTTAGAAAAATCTCACAGAGAAAAAAATTGTAGAACAAAAATGGTAAAAACAAAAGAAATAATAATAAATAAAGTATCCAAAAATTAAGAAAAGAAATTTTTGACAAGAATTAGTTAAATACTCATGCAATTAATTATTAATAGAAGTTGTAAATATTAGCAATTATCAAGCAACAAAAATCATGCACAAAACATTTCACGTATTTCTTCCTCGGGACTTCAATCTACCTTCCAAGAAAATCATCGTATTGTATACCAGGAACATTTGCATCCGAGTCCCAAACGGATACTTCGATCTCTTCACAATCAGAAGAGCTGATCACTGCCTGCATTTTGTAAATACGAAAAAAACAAAGTTCAATCTCCAGTTTTTTTGTTCAAATTTTATTCAGAATTTAATATTTTAAAGAAAGAAATACATTTTTTGTTGTTTGATTTATTAATTCTTTTTGTTATGTTACTAGAATAAAGTTTATCAAGAAATAATTTTGATATACATTTGATTAACAAAAAGAGTTAAGTTTGAAAAAGTTTCTACTAGGCATCACTACGAATAAATTATCATATTAATACATATAGCACACTGATTCAAAAGTATTACTTACACCCTGAATGTTTCATTTTGAAACCCACACCAACATGCCAGGCAAACTTAAATGTTGTTGCGATGACGATTACAATAATTATGATCAAACTACTTCTATTCAAAAGTTACATTTAAAGTTAATTAAGCAAGAAAGAATTGTTTTTTTGAATTAATTCAAAGATTTTCCTGATAATTAAATAATAAGTAAATAATAATTTTCTTGCTTTAATCAACTTTTTGCATCAAATATGAATCTGTACAAAAGAAATAAGAAACAAAAAAATTGACTAATTTTCTACAATTTTGTATATGGGAAAATTAAAAGAAGACAACACACATAATGTTTATGATATAAAAAATGAGTGTTACGACTAAAAATACATTGAAATTTGATTTTCTTTTTTGCTTAATGAACTGAGTGTATTTACAAATGTATACTTGCTTGTCACATTAATGTAATTTTAATGTAACAAACGGGTCGTACCTGCCAAGACTTTCATCGCCTTTGGTATCATCGTAATCCCAAACGAGAATAGTCATCTGCTGAGACATCGCCGACTGGATGACAAACTAACCCAGACATCACATCACACATAACGTACATTCATACATTGCTAAATAATGTATGCTTAACTATAGGTAATATCAGAAATTGCATTGTATCTTAATTAGTTAACTTTTTTACAAGGACACCTTTTATTTATTAACTCATGTTTAATTTTAATATATTTGAAAAGAAAAAATGAATACTAAAAATGTATACGTTTCTTATATGAAAAATAATTTATAATTAATGTAATAAAATAAAAGTTCCTTGCAAAATTTAGAAAAGTTGAAGAATTGATAAATAGGAAATCATGCAATGTACTCCCTTTTGTATGAAAAGAAAAAACATTAAAGATGAAAAAAACATTTAAAACATTCAATTGTTATTTTGAGCTTATTGGATATTTAAAAACCTCTGTGATTAATTCACCGAATAAAAAAATTATTTTAGACATTTTTTTCCAGAGTCTTGTACGAGGAAAATGACAGTTAATTTGTTTACGACAAAGCTAATTACATTTAAAAATATAATCCTCGTACATGTGTTTCCTCACAAAGCCATGCATTAATTAACTGTAAATGTAAATTGATTGATAACAATTTTTATGTTATATTGGGAGTATTTTGAATAAATACCTCACACCAGTAATCCCATTGGGGATTTACAGTGTTGTCTATGGTTTTAGTGCGGTACTCTTGGGCTCCGACATTCACAATTGCGTAAGGATCGGATTTTCCTTTGCCAAGTACACCTATATCTTTTTTCATCAAGTGTTTTGCTTCAATCACATGGACTCTTAAAATTCCCTGAGAAGAAGTTTTTCAAGATTTTTTAAAATTATAAAGATTTGTGCTACAAACTATTGAGGGAAGAAACCAAGTATTTAAACTTACTTCAGGTTCTGGAGTTTTTAATGCTTCAGCTGGCACATTTTCACTTAAAGATATTGTAATTTTATTTGGCAGTACAGTAATGGCAGAAACTTGTTGTGCTATTATTTTTCTTAAAATATCACTAAAACAAATTAAATAATGATTAATTAAAGATTTAATGCTTAATATAGTTTTTTTCGGAGATTTAAACAATAAATTAATAAATGTTATAAAAATGTTTAATAATTATTAGTCAATTCGAATAAATATTCTCAATAATATAGAAAAAAAAACAGTATTACATTATAATTCGAAAGAAAACATATTATAATTTTGATAAATAATAACTCAACTATGATAATAAGGGCAAATCTCTAGAACTTTAAATCTACCTGTCCCTCGCATTTCACTTCAAATTTGTGGATTATTAAATTGGAGATGTTAGTTTTTATGGTTTGCAGACCTCTTTATAAGAATTATATTTTAAAAATATTTCAAAATCCCAAGTCCAAATTATTACGTCTTTGACATATCCCTTTAGTTTATGCAGATACATTTTCTTTTTTAATGTATAAGCACAGAGTTAAACTGCAATTACAAAATTAATAAACATTGCTTTTAACTTTATCAAATGCAATAAGCACAATTCAAATGATGCGCATTTAATATGTAAACTACAAAAAATT
Organism: Idris sp. 1 HC-2018; assembly: GCA_022817325.1. Taxonomy (NCBI): domain Eukaryota; kingdom Metazoa; phylum Arthropoda; class Insecta; order Hymenoptera; family Scelionidae; genus Idris; species Idris sp. 1 HC-2018. The sequence continues at coordinate 5,533 of JABFPM010001663.1, forward strand.
ATCAAAATCTGTCCCTGAGTTTTGACATCAAAGACGTAATACATTTTGTAAATGAAAATATTTATATTTAAAAATACTTTAATACTTCTGGATGAACTGCACAGTATCTTGATGTAATATAATATATGTGCGTGAAATAAAATCTAATTATGTATTAAAAACTACTTAAATAATTGAAAGACCGTTACAAAATATTACGTCTTTGATAGAACAGAAAAGTTGTCAACAACGTAATATTTACCTATGTTTTTATAATTAAATATTAATTTAAAGTTACGCGCATGTAATTTATCACTGTTCGACTTTATATTATTCGTTATAAGTAATCATAATTGATAATTATGATAAAACTAAGATATGTTAAAACTTTTTTGTCAGAAATTTGGCAAGTTGAAAGTTAAAGGTTCTAGAGAATTGCTCATAAGTGCAATATGATAGAAATCCAATAATTGTTAATTGAATTTACCTAAATCCAGGTAAATCTAAAACATCCGCTGCTCCTATCAAGTTGAAATCAATATTAGGATTGTTTAGGAAAAATACTTGAACCCCACCTACTAAAGGCATCACTTGTATGAGCGGCTTCATAACTATTCGCATTATTCCGCGTAACTAAAAAAAGATTAACATTTTAATTAATTACGCAGTGATACAATATTTAAATCAGATTAAATAAATTTACCTGAAAATCTCGAATTCCAGCTTTCAAGTTCCCAACTGAGAACGTGATATCACAATCTCCTGCGTATCTGAAATAACCATTCAAAATAATTTTCATTGAAAAGCAGTACTGTAATTCAATAATCAGCTTCAAATACTAACAAAACATCCACATCTAAGATGATCTCGTTTCTTGAAGTATTTATATCGTAAGCTTTAATTCCATTAACTCTTGGAGGCTACAATGAAAAATAATTAATTAATTATTATACACATGTTGAGATTAAAAATTTACTTTATTTTTATTGAGAAAATTATTGTGATACTTGCAATACGTCCAAGAACCATTCTTTCAAACTGGAATCCTTTCATTTTATATTCTGCCAAACAACTGATAATTGACGGTTCGATGGTGTCTTTGAATATTTCTCGGGCATAGTGGTTTACACTTGGCCAAACTTTATATAATACCTAAAACATTTTCTATTTTGAATTATATAAAACTAAGGAAAGATAATTATATTTTTAAAAACATTTATTCAAGTTCTTCTGAGTTATTTGTCAATTTTCTAGTTGCAAAAATATTTACTAATGATAGTACAATGCCGTACTTTATTTAGCCACTCAGCTCGATCATAGTCTGGGAAATAGACCCAGGACGGTAATTCGTCGATTCTGCTAGTGATAAGATTCTTTTCGTTGGTCATCACGGCTGCTTGGGCCATTAATCTTTTCAGTTCTCTGTCTTTTTGTCTTTCCATCTTCCAAACTGAAAGCGCAACTGGGGCAATGAGCCAAGCGATACTCCAATTCATGTATCCCCATCCCCAAGCTATACCGATTGCTGCGAATTTTGTTAAAAATGCTGTGCTTAAAGATGAGATGCTCATGTATGGCCACGTTAAGGAACTGTTTTCATCTTTTGACTCCATGTTTAGTCTGAAATGAATTTAATTTTTATTACATCATATATGTTATAAAACTATAAAAAAGTTAAAAATCGTGTTTTAGAAATTGATTCGTTAAAGTTTGAGGAATTTTAATGTATTTTGTCAAACTATGATTCCGATTTATTTAAAACTGATTTAATGATAAAAACTTTTTAATCTAGTGTTAAATCGATTTTGAAAATTGTGCATGCTATAAATGAGATTATATAATTTTAATGAATGTTTATTTTTATTTATATCTGCAATGAAATTAAATTGATATTTTTATGTCGACTAAAAATTATAGTTTTTTTATGACTCAATTTATTTGAAACAGTTTTTTTGTTACTTAAAAATTTATTTGAATAGTATAACGAGAACATAAATTCGAAACTTGTATTAGAAATAATGGAAATTAAATAGATTTATTCAAAGCAACTGAAAGTATTTGAAAAAATTAAATTTAAACTGCAAATTGTAAGTAATAATGTTAGTAAAATTTGTGTATTATATATTATTAAAATAAAAATAAAAAGCGATAGATGTATTTTCTTAATTTTGAACTCTAATTATTAGAATGTTAATGTTGAACATTCATTATTATGAAATCAATAATATAAGATTATCAGTAAGAAGTTGACATGCAAAACTCAATATATTTTAGAAATTTGTATAACCATATACTTCCTGTCTAATAATTACACTCTAAAGAAATAATGATTCAAATTAAGTTTTACTAATTATATAATTAACGATACGCAGATTAACTGATTAATTTGAACCTTGCCGCTTATTTTACTTCACTTTTATTTCTTATCGGGAAATTAGTGATTTTTCATGTCCGATAATGTACAATTATAAAAATAAATTGTGAAATACAGTAATTAATCAATTAAAACAATACTAACAAAGTGTAACTCATATTTGATCGTATTTTATTTTCTTACATTTTATTTATTCAAATGGTATCATAAAGGTACAATGTTTTTATATACTTAAGTTATTTTTAAATTACTCGTTTGAGCAACTCAAAATATACATTCATAATTTTAAAATAACTTAAAAATTGTCAACAAAGTTATAAACCAATGTTGTCACAGCAAAACTTAATTTTTTTTTGTTTAAATTCGACATATTTTTAATTGTTTTCTACCTTGAGCTAATTTAAAATTATTTTCTATGACAATCGGACAACATTGAAAATTTTATTAGAAAACCTGTTTTGAGAATAAAATTACTCAGCATCGATTTAATTTGTCCATATGAGTTAATGTCTAAATATAACACCGGTACCATTATGTTGTTATTATATACACACTACTTTGAAGCTGAAATTCTAACCTGAGTAAAAAAAAAAGTCAAATAACAATTGGACCGGTCAATTGTTGTAAAAATCACAATAATTAATACTCACCGTCCGACGACGATCAGTGACAATTGCCGATGCTCAGAGTCATACAAATTGTTTTATCCTTCGGTTGAAATCAATTTTTGTCATTTGCATATACGCCTCGAACTGTCACACACGTCTGGTGATATTAACCGATAATGTACGAGCAAACACGAACAGCAACGATTCTTGTTGCGCTGCTCTTTGTCGTCATCTGTGCGATTCTGTTTCCACTCTTTTCTCAATTCAAAATGAAATGTCATACCAACTGAGTCAATCTTTAGAATTCTTCTCAGTCGGTATATAATCAAGGCTCGCGCTAGCGGCCCGACGAGCCAAGTTCAAAAAAGTGGAATTAAAACCAAGTTAAGAGAAATGAAATTAAAATGTTTATTAATATAAATATTAATAAAAATTAATATGTTTATTTCACCTTAAATTCAAATTCTATTAGAGAAGGTAACAAAATAAATTCACTCCTTATTTTTCTATTAAAAATATTTTTATGTACTTAATATTTGCTAATGGTATTCTGTTACAATTAAATTGAATCAGATTTATAAATTAGTAATTAATATTAACCAGAACAACTACTGCTATCCGATTGGTTATCATTTTCATCATCAAAATGATGGTTGGAATGGAAGTCATTATAAGAAGGATGTCTAGGTCTTGATCTCGCACCAGGATAAATACTAGGGAACATGGGTGGTATATGGTCTCCGCATTTCGGAAAGTTTTCGGGAATAGGTGGCAAATCACGCATGTTACCAATACGAATTACCAAACTCATCCCTATTACAACGTGGTAATTGAAATGACAATGAAGTAGCCAAAAACCTAGAAATAAAGTTCCCCCCATTAAAATACATATACATTTTATATTGATTTTTATATGGGTAATTCCATTCTAACTCGGCACGACATGCCAGAGATCCATTAACGAGATGTTGAAAATTTGCTGACACGACGTTAGTGTCTTTTTGTTTAAAAATGTTTTTTGTCTTTTTTCCTTAGATGGCGCCGGTAAAAAACTGCAGATTTTCAATTTTCGTTTTATATTTTCAAAAAATTAACAAATTTGTTTTTTGATATTCTGAATAATTTTCTCAGCACAGCAGAATCCGAGTAAACTACGGTTTCTAAGGAAAAAAGACAAACAATATTTTTAAACAAAAAGACACGAACGCCGTGTCAGCAGACTTTCAACAACCTCTTATTCATCGGAGTTAATGTCACACTCGCGCATACATACAAAGGACCAATATATAAAAATAAGTTAATTACAGAAAGTTTTTTCGAAAATAATGTCAAGTGTAGTAATTAAGTGTGATTTTAGATCTATAAAATCGAAATCGAATTTTTTCTTTAAAAAAAGTGTATCGAAAGGTAAGAAAACAATGTATTTTGGAAATAAGATCATACTTTGAATAATACAAATTTGATTTTACTTACATGAATTAAATATGTTTTGCATAAAATTGTGATAAATAACAAGATATTGTTTGTTTGTTTGTTAATTAAGTATTATATTTTATAATAAACTAATGTTATTGAATTTATAAATCATATAAATATTGCATATAAAGCCCCATTTAATTAACAAAAGATTTGAATACATTTTAAAATCAAAATTTTAAAATGACAGCAAATTTAGTTATGGCGGTTTTTTAATAATATAGTAATATAGTTATAAAAATAGATACATTAAATGAATTATTTTATTTAAATTAATTTATTTAATGTATTTTAACATTGTCTCAAAATAAAATGTTAAAGGTTTCGAAGAGAAATTACCCAGCAATTGGGTTCGTATTCAGGCGTATTGGCAATTTAATACGCATGAATCACGTTTTTAAAAGTTGATGTATTTAATCCATTTCAACGTATTAAAATTATTTGAAAGAGACCTTTTTATTTTGTGAAACTGCGCCAATTTATTACTATTAAAAATTTATTTTGAAAAATGTAAAAAATGTGTTTTCGCTAATTTTCATGTTTAATTATTCAACATATTTAAATATATCAATGTCCGTTCATTAATTGTTCTCAAAGAAATAAACATTTCGAAGTGGAAACTCTAACCTATAAACTTGTACGACGTTATACATTTTTAATTCTCTATGACGTATAAATAAACACTGTATTTAATGTTTTTTAATGTATATTGGCATTTTAATACTTTTTATCGTATTCGTCTAAGAGGAATTTTTTTAGGTTAGGGTTTCCATTTCGAAATGTTTACTTATTTGAAAACAACAATTGATGAACGGAAGTTGATAAATTTAAATATATTGAATAATTAAAAATGAAAATTAGTAAAAACATATTTTTTTATATTTTTCATAATATATTTGTCGATATTAATAAATTAGCGAGATTTCGCAAAATGAAAAAGATCTCTTTCAAATAATTTCAATGAGTTGAGATGGATTGAGAAATTAATGCTGATTTTTTATACGCAAAATCAAAGAAACGCGATTCAACTGTTGGGCTGCAAAATGCGCCCGAATAAGAGCCCAATTGCTGGGTAACGTAGAAGGTTTGAAACCGGTGCAAATAATTTTGAGAAATACCTTAAGTGGTGAAAATAATTTTTTTTCAAATGGAGAACAATCGTCATTTTAACAGGTTTGTATTTGTTGAAACTAGTTGTCAAGTATATTTTCGGATTGCTCGAAAGATTTCCTATCCACGTAATTAGAATATAACTTAATTTTTATCTACAAGACATTAGAAATTTCAAATGTTCCATAAGTATGCTCAAGATCATTCTAAAAACACTGAAAAACCTATAGGTTCTCATGGCCACAATTTATTGTGTTATGAGCTAATGCACTCTGCACAAAAATTAGCGTCCGCCTTAAAATTTTCTCTGAGTTAAGCTAATGCCAGCAGTAATTACACGGAAATTGTTCTTGTAGTCGAAAAAACACCTGCTAAAATAGTTTTGCAATCATTGCTTTTTCGGTAAACAAAATTCATTTAAATATGCACATTTACATGCAAACACTCGAATATGTGTAAATGTGTCAGTGTGTAGGTGTAAATCTGCTGGTTTAAGCGTTTGCGCGATCCTGTATATGCGTATGTAAACATGCGATTTTTGCATGATTGTTTTACTGCGCTCATATGGAAAAAAAGGTGACAGAAACTGAATCAACAAATTTTCAACTTAAAGATTCAAAAAACTGATGCTTCTAACTTTAATTGAAAAAAAAACATTTTCGATTATTCAGGCCGAAGTTATGGTCAATACACTAAAAAAGACACTTTTTTTTAAGTATCTATAACTTTGCTAACTTTCATCGTTTTTAAGATTTTTTTTTAATTCATTTTTTTATAAAATCTCTGAATGTTTTATTTTTGATATGAAAACATATAAAAAACATAGTTACAATGTTGCTACAATGGTTGAAAGTTGAAACTTTTTTTACAATTTTCATTAACTTACAAAATCTGATCGCAGCATCATCTGTGTGATGTTTAAAAAAAATCAATAAAAGGGTCTGAAAGCTAAGGTTTCAACATTTCATCTGAAAATAAGTAAACCTTTTTTCGATGAAAATTATCTAAATTATGATCATTTGAAAATTGCAAATTTTTCGAAAATTTTAGGGGGGACGTTAATTTTTGTGCGGAGTGTATTTTGGATTTTGTCTTCTTTTGGCATAAGGAATAAAATAGTATAACCCATTTTGGAATCAAAAATAGTCTTGTGACATGTCATTTTGACTTTGTGTGGAATTACCTATATAATATACAAAATCACTTATACATAATATATATAAATATTTTTATTACCTGGATTAGTAGCGTGAAATCTAATTATAATGACTCCACTCCTTGGTACAGCCAAAGTATCCTTACCAGGTGGTTGATGAAAGTTTCTTCCCAACTTTCCATGTCGATCCAGCCAAATAAGATAAGGAACGTCCAAGGTTCCATTAGGGTTCTGGGGTGGTACAGACATGTGCATGACATAAAATTCTTGCCCATGCAAATGGAAAGGATGTGACAGGTTAGTTATTTGAGCTAAAATAAAATTAATTTTAAATTAATGGCTATGTTTTGTATTTATATAATTTGGTAATTTATGATGAATTGAAACCAAAAAAAAACGAAATTTTAATAGATTTGAAGCATTAATAATTTTAAAAATCAATTTGAATTTAAAAAGTGAAAAATAAAAAAGAATTCCATTCCTGCCTTTTAGAGCAGAATCAGTCAGTTTGTTAATTGGCTCTTAATTATCAAATTATTAAAATAAATGATTATATTTTACGAAAAGAATTGGTACCTTCGTCAATTACAAGTATTTCAATGAGAGAACCCAGTGGAAAATCAAGGATATGCACGCACTCACAGCCAAAATTTTGAGTACATCTTTTACGATCCATGGTATTACAAATATAAGAATTCATTAGTACATCATTGTATTGCGATAACATTGGTGAAGCAGGAGATGTAAAGGAAATTCCATTAATGAGAGACTGTACATGGCGATTGTTTGTCGCAACTAAAAATTGCATGTTTTTTTTAATTAATTGGTTTCTTTTTAAGCATAAAATACTTAAGATTGTACTTACTCAAATAATGTTCATAATTATTATCTTTATACATAGTGGCATTTATATTTTTAAACACAAAAGATAGATACAGTTTGTAATCAACATAACGTTTTGTAATTTTTTGGGGTACTCTTTTGACGGATCGCAATTTGTCAACACAAATCGCTCTGCTTGATTGCCTTCGATTATTACAATTTACGTCAAAAGGATTTAATACCTGAAGATAATCATGTTTTTTTCTATGTAAAAAGGAGAAGTGTTTTTTAACAGAGAACTATACAATTTTTTACATACCACCCCCTGTGGTAATCTGTCCACATATGTAGGTCTATTAAATCTTCTAGGACTGCCTCTGAAATTTTGATAAACAATTTGTGCTACTTGAAGGACTTGATTTCGACCACATGAACCAAGTCCTTGTAACTGAATCCAGTATGCCCCAATAGTTTGGTTTGCTTCAAGTATAAAGTCATATCTTTCCCCTAAGTGAAAATAATAAATTATATTTTTAGTTTATGTGCTTGTTTTAAGTTAATTAATACAAATAATACCTGTAAACGAAACAATTGTGTCAACCAGGACAGGTTCTACAGGGTGACCATCTGTAGCAATCACTTTCAATCGATGACCTTGAATAGTGAGTGCACCAGGACATACTGTTGCAAAAGCATTAATCAGACGAAATCTATGCCGATACCCAGGAACAACTTTAAAAATTTCGATGGGCGATGTTCCCACAGGCTAAGAAAACAATGTAGAAAAAAAGCTGAGAAAATGATTAAAACTTGAAAACTTATTATGAAGGGTGAATAAGGTTTAAAGAAACTCGTTTTGCTGAGTTGCTTACTGCACTGTATGGTAGACCTTTGCCGTTAATCAAAAATGTTTCTGGTACTTGTCCTGTTCCATTGACACGTCGTCCAGGAAAACGTTCTTCAGCTAACTCGTGCATCCACTCACTGATTATTATCACATGATCGTAACTATCAGTATGATAGCGACGAATATGCACTTCATCTTGGGCAGGTTCTCGTACAATTAGACTACCATATATACCATTAATTTCGTGTATACCAGAGTGTGAGTGCCAAAATTGTGTACCAGCTTCTGCAGCTGTCCATTCATACCTGCATTGCAGTGTTGGAAATATATTCAGACATTTGTAAAATTATTAGAAAGCATTTTTAAATTAGCTGATTGTAAAAAATGTTTTTCTGAAAGAGCTAAAACATGAAGTACATAATATAAAACTACTCAAAATGTGAAATTCAACCTTTACAATTTAAGTCTTCTAATTTAAAGGTTAAGTCGGGTCAGTTTATATTTTTGGTTAATTGTTAAAAACTTTTTAGATATATCAATACTTTTGATTGGAAGTGTTTATGATACTACCGGAATGTAGTACTCTCCAAAATAGGGCATTGAGTAACAAAAGGAACCCCATCATAGTACTGTGTGTTTCTTTGAAAAATTCCATGCCAGTGTATGGTTAAATCCTGTCCAAGCAACCGGTTAGATACATCAACTACTACTGAATCCCCTTTGCATACTTGGATAGATGGCCCAGGAATATGCCGATTTATGGCCATGGTACTCCGTTCAAAACCATCGCCTAACACACACTGACAATGATGAGTTAGAGTGTTGTTTGCATCTGGATAACATGAATCACATCCCCTGTTGAAGAATGCACACAAATAAAGCATAACAAAAAGCAGAAGTTTTCTAAAAGTATGACATGGAATAACAAAATTGAAACTTTTTTTTAAAATAGTTATTCTTACTGTCCATTTGACATAAAATTTTCTGCAATGAATCTGTAATAACATAATCTAGGCTGATTGGGCTTGCATTCACGTAAACATTCCTCGCCACTTGAAATATAATCTGGCAATCGCTCAAGATCCAAAATTCCTTTCCATGGGTCTGATGTCTGTTTTAAGGTTTAATCATGTTTCATTTTTAATTAATTAAACAATTATTGCGTTAGTTTTAATTTTAGCATGAGGTTATGTTAATATTACATACCTAATTTTACTTGATATAAATTTGTATATTAAATTTTCAATTAATATACATTTTAATTACATTATTGGAAGATTTTTAATAGATATAAGATACCAGGATCAAATCATTGCAACTTTGCTAGGATCCTATAGGTTTTTTTTTATCTAGGACCTGGCAGGGATTTACTGAGGCACCTTCACGGGGGTGCCATCCTAGAGCCTTACTCTCAGATGCGTTACATCCCCCATAAGGCACCAGTCAGTTTCTCCAATCAGGCCCCAGATTCATCTCATAAGGCTCCAACCAATGCCCATTTTAATTCTTTACTTAGGATCAAGCGGTATTCGAATTGTAACTAAGAATAGGACTCGGGATAAGTATACCAGCAGAATTATTGACAACAATTTCTTCTGGAATTGATGAAGAAGAATTAAAAGACTTAATAAACGAATCTGATAATCTATATATGAGTGCAGAATCTGAAAAACAAGAGTCAGCTGGAACAAAGGCAAAAAGCACGTGAAAATCTTCAAAAACAAACTGAATGAATGGTTACATGAACCTGCCAAAATCTAGGTGCAGCTAAAGTTGGTGATTGCGTCAAAGTATTTATTCCGGAATTTGACAGAGGACGAGGAGACCTGGTATATTTAATAAGTGTTATCATAGAAATTAGAGATGACAAATATCAGATTGGAACTAAAGGAGACATTATGGAAAACTGGCTTCATAGAAATTGTTTGACGCGGTAAAATTCAAAAAGTTAACTTCGAAAGTTGCATCAAAAAGGCACAGTATTCGCGAATTAGTAAACATTTTATTTGCAGGAAAAGGTCAAGGATTATGTTTATGCAAAGGAAAATGCTGTAATAATCGGTGTACTTATGTACAAAAATTATTACAAATGTAACAGTGCTTGTCAATGCCAAAATTGTAAGAACGTAAATTTAAACTGACTAAGTATAATATTCCAATACAATGTGACGTGGATTTAATTTAATATTGTACTTTCTTAGTATTTTTTTAATCATGCACAAAGTTAAGTGAATCATTAGAAATGCATAAGATTTAGGAATTATTTCTACTACAAAATTTGTCCATTTATTTTGCATTTTTATTGTTTTTTATGGCTTTGTTAAGGTTGTCAAACTCTCCACCTAGACCCGGATCAACAATATCTATAAACACTTATAAGACACAAAGATTTGTTCACCAAAGAAAGCAATAAAAATTCGTATTTCGAAGCTCTCACCAAGTTATCCTAAATTTAAAATGTCGAAAACGTTACTTTGTGAACAATATAATTTTTGGTTCGTTTTTTATTACACATACACTGCCCGGTACAAGTTTTCAGTCACTTGTTTCAATGTATTGAATTAATATAAATGCATGAAATTTTGTCAGCTTTTAGCTAAGATTTTCAGCTTCCGGGAATTAATGCTTAGGTAAAGAAAATTTCAAACCCCAGGCTTCAGTTAAAATTTTATATCATAAATATAGTTAATATTTTTAAAGTTCAAAATAAGTTTTTTAATAAATGCTAACAATGCAAACGTTTGTAATCAAATATATTTTATTTTTCATTAAATTATGATTTTTGTATGCAGATTTTAATCTTGATGACTCCAAATATTTTTTTAACCAAAACTAAATAAGAACGCTAACGAATAAAGTCTATTTATCTATCTATCTATCCGACTGAGTGAGGTTTTAACAATAGTATATTGTGCAACTCGGGCCAAAAGAAAATAATGTCCGGTGTAAATGCACTGGTCGGGTGTCATCTATACTTTTGGCTCAAATTGGACACTGTATTTTTTTCAATATTTGCATCGAAAATCCACCACCAAGTTTAAACCACTTAACTTTCTGATTGTCACGTCAAAACATTTTCGTTTCTTAAAATCTTAGCGAAAGTTTCAATGTTTGTTTTTTTTTGCAAAATCTACTTCCGTTCCTAATTTCGGGGACAAAAAGTGGCATTTTAGATCCCGGTATTGGGAAAAAAACATATCAACATATTTAAATAAATATTTGGAATGATCAGTAAGATTTTTTGCGAAACGTAAATTCATTAATAAAATATATATTTTTTCATTTTACCAAGCTCTGACAAAATCCTTGGTCAACAAACACCAAAAATAATAATAAATAATAGCACGTACTCAACATTATGAACACATTTAATAAGGTATCTTTTTAATTAGTTTTCTCTCTTATACGAGTCAAGTGTAGTAAATATTCTTTTGTCAATTTCAGTTTACGAATAATTAACTTTTCAACATAAATTACATAACTATCTAATAAATATTTTATAACTTGACATTTTCCATGTTATCTTGCACTGTTAGTTGCAAATTCTTTGAAAATAATATTGTTGACACATAAAATGTCAATTTACTATAAAAAAATATAGCATTTAGATTAAACGTCTTTTTAATATATTGTTTCTACGAACTTAAGATTTTTTAAAAATTTTTATTTTCTCATATACACTTGAATTATATTTAAATTTTGTACTTTATTTAATTTAAAAATTTATACTTCATCAGATGCAAGTTGTGGTGGCTCTTCAAACTTACTTTCTTTGTCTCGCAGTATTCCAGATAATTTTTTAGCTGTTTCAGTTATCTAAATAACAAAAAAAAAAAATTTAATGTCTTGTATGCTCCTTTTCTTGTGTGTATTCGGTTTCATATAAAATTTTACCTGTATATCCACATCAATAACTACAGAAACGTCATTCAAAACTGTCAATATATCCCGAGCTTTTTTAAATTGACCTTCGGCTTCCAAAAATATGGCATAATTGATGAGAATCAGTGGATCTTGTGGTGCAAGTGTAAGTGCTTTTGAAAAAGATGCTTCTGCACCTTTGGCATTATTCAGTTTCTTCAAAGCCACTGTAGAAGCATTAATTAATTTAATTTTTCTTAAAATTATATTATTTTTAAATTTGACATAACATTAGCCCTATAGCCTCCAGCGAGTCTTGTAGATGATACAAAAATTTAAATTTATTTAATTGTAACTTGCGTAATCTACTCTCTAAATTTGAATGAGTTAAATTTCACTTTTTGCGAGTTAATATTCACTTATTCGATAAGTCCAGAGTCTTCCACTCACAATAAGTGAATATTTTCTTATTGAAAAAGTGAAAAACCAACTTTTTTGAAAAAGCTATTTTAGACTTATTCAAAAATTAAACTGTAACTAATTAAAAAAGTCAATTTTGACTTATTGAAGAAGTGAATTACAGCCTATTAATAAGTTAGTTGTAACCTATTAAAAAGTGAAATTTTATTCAACACAAAAGATAATGTTTCCTTATTTACAATAAGTAAATAATTAAAAAGTCAAAGTATCAATAAAAAATCATTTATAAATAATTTAACTATTTTAATTACATTATTTCCAAGTTAATAATAATAGTCTAATTCAATAACTAAAAAACAAAACGTTTTTCAATTCAATTTATTAACCCACAAACAATTTTACTCATAACCTCATTTTTAATTTTAAATATAATAATTCATAAGTCAGCCTTTTTTTAAACATAACTATTTTTATTTAAATAAAAATTCATACTATTTTCAGCATAACTAGTTTTCAAATATACTAATATTTTTACACAAAAAGTTTTGTTTTTCGTGTTCAAATATAAGTTAAAATTACATATTATAAAACGACACTTGATATTTGACACTTCACAACACTTTTTATTATTCCTGGTTAATTATATTATTAATTAAAAAGGATGATTTTATCATATCGCTGGCTAATAAACTAATAAAATTTTTAAATTAATTACACATAAAATTAATTGTGTGTGAAATAATAATAATAATAATAATGATAAAAGTATTGAGTATAATATATTGTAAATATGAACTTAAAGATTGTTTTATCATGAAAAATAATAAAATATAAAATATTCAATTTGTTACATCTTAATAAGTTATTATTTTTACGTATTAAAAAAATAGCACTTATTGAAAATTTGGAATTTTTACTCTTTAAAAAGTAAAAATTATATTCACTCATCAAGAAGATAAATTTTTAACTTTATTAAAGTTATATTTTTTACACATTAAAAAGTGATAATTTTGACTTTTTTGTAATTTAAATTTTATTTCACTTATAAAAAAAT
>JABFPM010001664.1:0-19238 GCA_022817325.1 Idris sp. 1 HC-2018
CAAGTCGAGAGCCTTGCTCCCAGGCGATGCGCCCAGAATCCGAAAAGTCCTGCGAATTGATGCCCTGTCGTGCAGACGACAAACCCTCTTGGCTCTACTCCGACTGGTCAACTAAAGTGAGCACAAAAAATGGCATTCTTGTTCTTTTAATTTTATGCCTAATTAGTTCGAACATGGTTTATGAATTTCATACATGTTTGTTTCAGTGCTCGGCTGACTGTGGTCCTGGATTTGAATTCAGACAGGTTGTGTGTACTGCTAGAAACAAGGAACTTTGTAATCCAGATAACAAGCCGGTTGAGGAGAGACAGTGTTTTGGAAAAGAACCCAAATGCAATCAGGCGAAATGGTTTACTGGACCTTGGACTTCCGTTAGTACTTTATTTAGAAACATCAGAAATTAAGAAGTCGCATAAAATGCAGATCTTGAGTTATTACAACTTTAGATATTGAGTCAAATAGAAATTAAGTTTATTAAAGTAACATAATAACATAATTAAGTTTACTAATTTAGAAATTAATTAAAACACGTAGTAATCATGTGTAAAAATTTAGATAATAAATTGAAAAAATAGAAATTAAGCTAAAAACTTCGTAATTAAGTTTAAAAATTTAAAAATTAAATTACAAATTTAAAAACTATGTACAATACTTAGTAATTTACAAATTTAGACATTAAAATAAAAACTTAGAATGCAAGTTAACTAGTTAATGTTAATTATTCAGAGGATAAATTAAAATGTAAATTAAGTTAAACAACGAGAACTTAAATTAAAATTGTTGTACATTTTGTAGTGTTCAAAATCTTGTGGAACAGGAGTACGTAGTCGCAATGTGATCTGCGTGTCGATCGTTCAAGGCGAGCCGAAGCTACAGCATGAAAAAAATTGCGATCACACGAAGCCTCGCGTTGAAGAAAATTGCAACGACTTTGCGTGTCCCGCACAATGGTTCACGTCCGACTGGTCCGAGGTGGTAATTTACACAAATTAAATAAAACATGTATTCGACATTTTAATTGAAATAACAAATTTGCCTGCTTTTTGATAACGTTGCAGACAACAACAAAAAAACGAGAACATGCTTTTTAATTAGTCGCAACTTTTTTTCCAGTGCTCCATGACCTGCGACGGCGGAGTGAGGACCAGAATTGCCCGATGTTTGAAGGACAACGTCGTCTCCGAAAATTGCACGGTCTCGGCTAAGCCAATAGAACAGTTGCCGTGTAATCAAGAGTCTTGTTCGACAAATGCACCTCCCACTGTTGTACCTCTGGACAGTCAGTATTTGGCCAGCCAAAGTATGAATAATTTCGAATCCAAAACTCAAACACAAAATTATACCTGAATATAATATTTGCATGTTAAGCAAAGTATAACTTTCCAATAGTAAATTATTATATAATAAAACATCAATTTTAAAACATTAACTTTAATTATAAAATAAATATATATATATATAAGCGTTTCCATTATTTTTCGACAACTTTTTTTTCAGGTGGTTTTTCACCCAAGCCTGAAAATTTTAAGACAAATTAAGCTTATTAAGAGTATTATATATAAGCTTGCTCCTAAAATTTCAAGCGATTCCGTTCAGTTAGAAAAAAGTTATGAATATTTGAACTTATTAATATTTATCTTTTTTTGAAGCATCAATATAGGCGATTCTACTCGAAAAAATTAAAATGAACAAGTAAAAATGTTTTTTGAAACAACAAATAAATTGGATATCATTTAT
Organism: Idris sp. 1 HC-2018; assembly: GCA_022817325.1. Classification (NCBI taxonomy): domain Eukaryota; kingdom Metazoa; phylum Arthropoda; class Insecta; order Hymenoptera; family Scelionidae; genus Idris; species Idris sp. 1 HC-2018. The sequence continues at coordinate 1,738 of JABFPM010001664.1, forward strand.
GAATAAAATCCTTGTAAACAAAATGAAACTATCAATTTACATATAAATTTATGTATGTAGTTTTTACTTGTTCGTAATAAGCTTAATTTGTCCTGAAATTTTCAAGCTTGGGTGAAAACCCACCTAAAAAAAAGTTGTCGAAAAGTAATGGAAACGCTCATATATATATATTTGAAATATAATTAAAATATATTTAAATATATGCACAAAATATTTAGTATATTTTTAATATATTTCAAATATAATTTAGATATATTTTAATTATATGAAAATTATACAGTAGAAACTGTCACTGGTTGCCGAGTCGCGCTTTCATAGGTTGCCTCTCCACTCGAAAAAACTGTTCTTGCTTCACTGCAAATTTTTTAATACATGACTTCCACTTTTGTTTTAAAAATGAAAAGAAACAGTGATTCCAGTAAAATTTTACAACTCAATGTAAGTTATTGAAAAATTGTTAATTTATTACATTTCAATAAATTAGAAAATTATACAGGGGAGGGGGGGGAGGAGGAGTGGAACATAGATACAACTAATCATAGTGGAATTTTGCAACCAATGAGATAGCAATCAGTGACAGTTTCTACTATATTTAAAATATATTTTTGCCTATATTTCTAAAATATTTTAATTATAATTTAATTATATCGTCAATATATTTTTCTTTTTACAAGGGAAGTACAAAAATTAATTTTAATTTTTTGATTTTACAAAAAGATAAAATTATACAATTAGTATATAAACTTTTTACAAATTGGAGCACAGTTGTTGAAAATTATTTTTAAATTTCAGAAGTGACAGTACGATCGACAGTGTGCATCAACAAGTATCCCAGCTGTGAATTGGCAGTAAAAAATAATCTGTGCCGAATCAAGTATTACAAACACTCTTGTTGCGGCTGTCGAGAGTAATTAAAAAAAAAAAAAACAAAACAAAAAAAAAACAAACAGACTCGATCTTTTATATGTGCTGAAACTTCATAAAAAAACTTATATCACATATTAAAGAAAAATGTGACAGTATTTTTCTGTTAATTGAATTTCGTTTAAGCATCTTGAATGTTAAATTATCATTATTACCACTGCCGATTGTGCGTCATAAGTGTAATTAACGAAACGAAGTATTAATAACTGTATTTATTGTGAATTCCATAATATGTAAACTGAGGATAATTTTAAGAATCGTCGTATATAAGCTAGACTAAATAGACTGTTACAAAATATCGTAATCGTGTGTAGTAACAAAAAATCCAATCTCTTCTTATGGTACAAAAAAGGTATTCCATCATATCTGCGTTTCATATCGAACAAAAATTTAGTGCTTCTAGTTCTAACTTAAATGTAAATTAAGAACAAACAATTTATATTTTTGTTAAAATGAACATATCCTTTTATTCGACGATAAATGTGTAACAAAAATGATTTTTCCATTATTTTTTAAAATACAAAGCGTAAAGCAGTGTAATTTAAAAAAAAAGTTGTAACATTGTAACATGTATTTATTATCTCTTCAACTTCTCTCGTACTTGGAATATACAAAATGATTAGCGATAATGTATAAACGACTAAATTTAATAATAATTATTTATTTAAAAGCAGTGCCATAATTTCGTGGGATATTTTGGAGAAAGTTCTTATACTGTTCAGAGTCTGTAAATAATTTTTGAATTCCCGAAAAAACAAACAAAATTTATAACTACATATTAAAGCCATCCAAACATCTCGTCAAAGTATTGTGATAAGTGTTTTTTTCACCAGTTATATTTTGTCATCGAATTTTGTCTCCAAAATATTTTGTTCGATTTATAATAATTATATTCTTCGACGAGATAACACTCGAAATAGTGCTTTGTAAATCCATTTTCCATTTTACTTATAATAATATCAGAAAAAACACATCGTATATATTATAAATTTAACTTGTATATAAAAAAATTTATTATATAAATCAGTTGTATAAATAAATTAAATTATCAAATCTTCAGTCGTTTGAACAATAAAATGGTAAAATTATTAATATTATTTCAAATCATGAATCTGGTATAAATTGTATCGTAAAAGACAACAATTATTGTTTCGTTAAGTTAATTTTTTTTCTTTTTAAGTAAATTTTTGTAAACTAATTTTTAAGTTATTTGTTTGTCAAAGCACCGCCTTTTCCAGTCCACCTCTCCACCAGTTCCACTTTCAGGCTCAAATCCCGCAGCGCAGCTTTTACGTCCTGCTCGAGAGCTACACCATGTACCTCGAGAGCCTTCGTAAGAAGGTCTTCCACCCCCAAAGCGATAAATTCGCGAGATTCCATCTTGTTTCTCACGCTCATATTTCGAATTACCCAAAAAGCTTGTTTCAGCACTTTTACACTTTTGGGGTAAGTTTTGATGGCGTCGACAATTACTGGGGCGGCGCCACAGTCGAATAATACTTCTGCATTTGATGGGCAGCGTAAGGTCAGTGCGGAAATGCAGCTAAGACCGGCAGTGACGACAGATTCAGAAGTCTGAAAAATATATTTTTTCAATAATTTAAATTTAATTTTTAAAAAATTATGTATTTAAATACATTCTATCATTTGAAATAATTTTTTTAGTATTAAAAGTGATATGCTTTACAACTAATTTAAAATTTTTTTACATTTCCACCTTTTTTAATTTTTGGATTACCTAATCTTGAAAAATAGTGGTACAAATGGAAAACAAATGATTTTATATTAATTTTTGTCAAAATACACAATTAAAACCTTCAGCAAGCTTTTCTTTATTTAAAAATTTTAATCATATCTAATTTTTACTTCATTCTTATTTTTTAACTGAATTTAAATTTCCTGCCAAAAATTCAAACAAACTTTGATTGTCATTCAAATGTGCTTTTTCTACAATTATATCGAAGAAACTTATGATATCAGACCTTCTATGTAACATATTCTATAAACATTTGATTGATGAAATGTTAGAATCTGTTTTTTGACGATAATGGCATTATGAAAATCACCAATACAAATTAGTCACTCGAATGCAATTATTAGCAGTTTTTTCACACTCTTTAGTGTTATAACAACGCAAAAAAATTAATTAAAACCATTAATAATGATTTGTGGGGATCAGCGATTTTTGTCCATTTTATGTGCCTCAGGAACCACTATGCGCCATATATGAAAATTATGTTTTTTCGAAACATATTATTGAGTAATAATAATTTTTATAAATAAAATTGAAGTGAGACCTTTAGTCTATTGATTGCTGAGATAATAAGAGGAGCACTTCCGGAAGTAATGATGTGACATTTGACGCTATCATTACCAGCCAGAGCTTTGAGCAACTTTAAAGCCTGCCAGTTAAGTTTATCCACGTCCGGATGATCAGTCATGACGTCCAAAATAAATTTCAAACCTCCCGCGTCTTCTACGTCTTGACAAAATTCATTTCTCACAATTAACGTTGCCAGAGTGAACATCACTTCGCCGATTACGGCTTTGTCAGTCTTAAATTCTGAAAAAAAATAAAACTATGTATTTTAAAACAAAAAGAAATAATTCCACTTTAAAAAGAAAAATTACATTAAATATATGCAATTTAAACAGACAAAAAATTCATACAAAAATAAAATTTTAAACTTCATACTGATTAATTATATTGAAATTTAAAATATTTGTAATGTATACAGACAACAAATTTATACAATTTTAATTTTAAAATTTATATTCATTAATCTTAATGAAAATGCATTTTCGTTTACGCTTGAAGCAAGTTCGAAAGTACTTTTACTTGAATAAAATACTTTCTTCTGAATTTAGGTCACAAAACAATATAAGTTTGACATGAAAAATAATTAAAAATAAAGTACTGTGTCGTACTGTGCAATACTCCAGTGAGAATTCCAAGAGACCCTTTGGCAATGATTGTGGCATGCTCGTGTGCTTTTCCAAACTCATGTCTAATGTCATCATCCAATGTCAAAGCTCTCAAAACTGCACATGCATCTCTAATTTCATTCGCACCCGCCTCTTCCTTTAACAAAATATTTCTAACTTTTTCGAAGACCCCGGCAGCAAAGATATTTTGTCGGTTCATTTCGTGTTTTATGCAGCACTCTTTGATCCATTTTAACAAGTATTGCAACGCTGGAATGTCGCTTTGTTTGTCCAGAAGTCTAGAAATAACATTAATATTTACATTATTTAAAAAATAAAATAATATCGAAAATATTAACAAGAACAAAACTAAGAATATTTACGATTTAATTTATAATTAATGATAATTAATGATTATATTTTTCAATTAGCTTTTTTTTAAAGTGATTTTTGCTGTAGATCTCTTTAGTTACTGAATTCATTGATTTAAAAGTTTTTGTTTATTAGTCAAAAGAGTTGTTTGTTTTCTTTTTTTAATCAACGTTTTTATAGTAAATAAAAACTTCTATTAATATTTGCACTAAATATGAATTAAACTTTGTAAAAGTTTTAGGATGTATGTTTCATCATATTATTGAAGTTATTTTAAAATAACTTAATTATTTTATCGATCTTGTATATCAATTTTAAACATTAAATTGAACTATTTTGTACATACCTACATTTTGGTTTTTTATAAATATTTTAATAATATGCAATAATTTCAGCTCAAATTCAATTCTATATTGTCAATAACATATAGTTCTTAATATAAAACTGTATCAATTGTTATAAACATTAAATTATCATGAATAGTTAACAAAATACTGTTAATAAAGTTTGTTCTTTCAGTAATTTGTATTTTTGCAAGTTTAAAGAATGAGAATGTTCAAAAACAATTTTTGTTTCATTAATTTTGTCTTGAACATTGTATTTTATTATTAATTTATCAGTTTTGTTATTTTTATTACGAAGTTAGTTGAATGAAAAATAATTTAATAAAGTGTCCCTAATCGTGGAGCAAATTGAAACAGATGGTTTTTGTTAAATAAATAATAGTATTATGTATATTAAAAAAAGTTAATAGCATTTATCAAAAGCTGACCACCATGGACATAAAATGCAAAAGTAAAAATTATGAAATCAAATATTGTTGACAAGTTATAATAAAAACAATACGAAAACCTATTCCTATTATTATAATTAAAATGTATAAGTTATTACTCCATCTGGAGGTCGATTCCATTTTTGTCCAGCAAATCCGGGTAACCGCTCATAAGAGCGGTAATAGTTTTCAGAGCAGATCTTAAAATAAGATGATTTTCCTTGTACTGTGAAAGGAGGTCGACCAAGATCGTGTAGGCCCCGTGCTTACTGGCGTACATTTTTCGAGCCACATCTTTGTTCACTTCGTTTCGAATTTTTTCTAACAAAGGTATTATTATTTCGTCGGCATCTTTTTCGCCTATTTTTTCCTTCACCTTGGCCAGACAGTATTTCAGGGAGTTTGACTCATCGGTTAAGGCCAGGTCTTTGATTATGTTACTGAGATCAACACCCTAAAAATAATAAATCTTCTGTCAATTTTGTATATTTATTAAAAGCAATTTTGTGAAAAAGTAAAATATTTATATTTTATAACTTTTTTTTAATTTTTTGTTTTTTTTAATTACTTGCGCTTCAAATTCTTTGACAGTTTCTTCGATCGCTTCTTTGGCAGTCATAGAAAATTCTTCGATATTCTGTTTAACAGCTTCGTCGTAGGTTTCCTGGCTGATCACTCGCACCATGATTACGCAAAGCTGTTGAAAGTTTCTTTTCTATAAAAGGAAACGAACGGAACGATCAACGCCACAACACTGCGAGATAAAATAAATATAATCAACAATTCAACTCGGTTGGAGCTCCCTTTCAACTCTCTCGCACACACATGCAACAATCATATGTGTCCATTTAACTGCAGTGTTACCAACATTAATTAAATTAAAATTGTTTTCAACAATAAAAAAAACAAATGAACAAACTAATAAATAAACAAACTTAAAAAACCAGTAAACTTGAAATACAAAATAAGTTTTTTTTTTTAATTTAATGAAGCAAATTAACAAACAAGAAAAAACAAGCTTAAAAATCAGTAAATTTGAAATACGAAAAAAAGTAAAGTTTTGTTTACCTTTTTGAAAACTTTATTTGAGGTTATGTATATGTTGAATAAAAACATGAAATATTTTACATTTTTTGTTTAAATTTGTTGTTGTTGTTTAGTTTTGTCAATTAAAATGTTTTTTTTTTTTTTAAATATTGAGGTTAGGATTTTGAGGTTGGCAACAGTGTAATTCAAATATTGTTTCTGTCCTTGTCGCGCACAAAGAAAAAATTGAGTACTGCAGTTGCAGTGCGGCAATCAGCAAAAATATATGTATGCTCGAACAGACACACGTATATATATAATATCAGTGCATTCTTACCGTTAGGAATCTTTGACGCGAATTCCATCAAAATTGCACATTATGAGCCGAGCTTTACTCAGGTTATTGCAAGTAGTTAAAAATTCCTGTCCGTTTCGCCAGTTAGGAATAAAAGCAATATCATTCACACGGTGAGTAAAAAATATTTACAGATCAAAATGATATCGAAATATTAACGACTTTTTTTTAAATTATTCAAAATTATAAAATTAAACATTGATAAATTGCTGGCAATAATTTTACACATATGTTAATAACAATTAATTTCAGTTATTTTATGTTTGTCCAACAATTTTTGACCGAAAAAGTAAAAAAAAATTTTTTGTCTTATATGTATTTTTGATACAGTGCAGTGGTATACATATATACATATGTAACGCAACATTTAACCTTATTTTTAGTCGCTAATTTGTTAGTGAAAAAAGAAGTGTGGCATTATGTCATGTATTGTTTTGGTTCTGCACAATTGATTGCTCATTTTTAAATTTAAGACGTACTTTTAATTTGTTGCTGTTATTTTTAAAAATGATGCAAGTCTTAAAAAAAGATGACAAAATTGGAAATCACCTGCGACTGTGACAAATTGTTGACATTTTGCTGGGAAAAGCGATACCCAATTTTGTACGTCATTTTTATGATGCTTTTTGCAATTAAAGCAGTTGTATTATTGTTGAAAAGGTAAACAAAAAAAAAACATTTTTTTTCTTAATTATCATTTTTGTTATGTAATACTTGTAAAATTATTGTTATCTTTGTTTTATTTGGCACTTTTATCGCTTAAGATAACAAAAACATTTTTTATAACAAGTCACAGTTAATAATTGTATCTGTACAAAATTATTTAAAGTAGATATTTTGTTAAACTTAATTTTTTTCAGATGGGTGAACCCACGGGACTAACAAACAGCGAAGCCAGAAAACTTTGCATGGAACCAGATCCAGCAACAAGTCAATTTGTAATGCAACAAACAATGTACCGTATAAAGGACCCAAAAAAGTCGTTGCCATTTTACACTAATGTTCTGGGCATGCGTTTGCTGCAAAAGTTTAACTTCCCTGAACTGCATTGCTCACTTTATTTCTTAGGCTACGAAGACCCAAAAGATATTCCAAGTGATAAAAAAGAGAGTATAGAATGGCTTTTTAGAAGAAAGGGAACGATTGAACTTACACAGTAAGAAATAAATTTTTCAATACATTTTACATACTTTCATTTGAAAAAATAAAAAATAAAATTATTTGCAGTAACTGGGGAACAGAATGTGATCCTGATATGCAGTACCATAATGGAAACAGTGAACCTGGTAGAGGATTTGGTAAAAAAAAATTATTTAAATTTATTTTATATTTTAAGTTAAATACTTCAGTAAACAAATTTGTATTATTTGTAAAAACTAATAAAATCTACATGTTCAAAGTAGGATATAATTACATTTAAAAAGCCATTTAAGATTTAGGTAATACTACGAAATATCATGATAAAAATATCACACTAAACAAATTACAAAATGTATTATTTTTATATTATATTTAGTTTTATTAGATTATTATAGTTAACCTCAGTTATCATACTTGGTTACGCTAACCCAAGCGTTTACAACGTTGTATCTTTGTTGGGGGGTTAGAAGGGGGGCCGATAACTGTGTGGGAAAAAAGTTTGAACTTTTGTGAAGACTCTCATGCAGCGTTGCCCCTTTTTTAGTTTTATTAGTTTATTGTAGTTAATTTTGTTAGTTTTTTTAGATACAAATTTTGACTAATTTTGAAAAGACACATTTTAAGACAAAAAAAGATAAATTAAACATGTGTAAGGTTATCAGTCACACGTAAACTATGAAATACTTCGATGAAAACATTTTCACCTCAGTATTTTTGCAAATTTCATAACGCGCTCTTGATGAAGAATTATTATACTTTATCTTTTGTTCTAAGTCAAAAAAAAATTCAAAACTATTAAAACAAATGTTTAGATAAACTATTTTATTTGTTTATTTATTTGTGTAAGTCAAATTTATTTTATTTCTTCAATTAAAATTTATTTTATTACTTAAAACTAAATTTACTTTATATTTTTAAGAAGTTAAATAATAATTATTAATGTTTTGTGAATAGGTCACATTGGAATTTCGGTTCCTGACGTCGACGAAGCTTGTAAAAGATTCGAACAATTAGGAGTCGAGTTTGTAAAAAAACCAAACGATGGAACTATGAAAGGACTCGCTTTTATAAAAGACCCTGATGGTTACTGGATCGAAATACTGAACCCTGTTAATATTGCTAGTATTGTTGAACAAATGGGTACCTCGTAATTTTACAAATATGTGTCATTCACTAGTTACGTCGCGCACCTAATAACTATGTACCTTGAACAAAATGTTAGAACAACAAAGCATATCGTACTTTTTGAACATTTTCAGAAAAACAATAATGTATAATTTGTATTTATAAATTTTCACGAACAATAATTGTGTACTTTTAAGTAATTTATAAATTAATGTTTATCTTCATAATTACTAAATCGTATTTATTGCACGGTTCACTTACAATAATAAACAAAAAATGTCTTTTTTAGATTCTGTAATGATTTGGAAATTTAATATTTTTTTGCTTCAAAAAATTTTATTTTCTGCGTTGTAAGTAGACCTTGCTAAGCTTTATCAACACGAAATCAAAATATTTATTTTTTTATTATCCAGTATTATTATATTATTATCATTATATATTTATGTTGAATAAATATGTGTTGATTTACTTTTCATTTTGTAAAATATATATGTATATTGAATCCTGCCATGGAATAAATATAGATTTTATGAAGTAGTTTCAGATTTTTTATGCCTAAATAAATGTCTACTATTATTTTAAAAAATCTAACTCTTTTTGCAAGGTAAATATTAAAAAAAAAATTTTTTGCAAATGTTTAAAATTTTAAATAAAATAGTCAATTTTTTAAAAGAAAAAATCTTTTAGCCAAAAATAACTATTTCATGTAAATAATAATAATAATAATAAATTTGCATACTGAATCAACTCTCATCGGAATACAAATATAGCTATACAATTTTGACAGCGATAGAAAATGACGTTTACACGCGCGATAACGTGTGCTTTATGATTTACAATAAAAAGTCCTGTAAATTTCCACAAAATCGTTCGATTCTCGAGTAAGTTTCATTGAATTACATATTTATATAATCGAAAATTGTTTCTATTGATTCGTTAATGGCCTCGCAATTGCTAAACAATTATCAGTCGAGTGAAAGTGAGGTTAGGTTTTGTGTACAATCTGATAGATGAAAATCATCATTTTGGAGCTGTCAAAATATGTGAAATATTGCTGTCAATAAATTCGACATTTTTACAATAACAAACTGAGTTTTTTTAGGTTAGAAAATGAGTAACATATTTCGGTGTCTTTTTGGGTTGTTTATTTTATAAACAATGCTTGTAAAACAATACAAAACACAATTAAACCGTTATTTTTCAAGTGGGTATTTTTTATTGACTTTTGTTTATTTAATTATAAATTTTGATAAATTATAATGTAACAAGTTTTTATTATTAAAAATAATATTTATAATAATATTTAGACAATTTCTTTTTCAGAATGGTAGAAGATACAAAATTTGAAATAGGATGTCGTATAGAGTGCGATGGTCACCGAGGTATTTTGAAATATGTTGGACCTGTAGGTAATACAAAAGGTCAGTGGTTAGGAATTGACTGGGACGATCCATCCAGAGGAAAACATAATGGTACACACGAAGGAATAGAATATTTCAAAACTAGGTACGTTTTATGATTTTTATCAATTCAAAAAAAACTTATTTCTAACTTAAAAGCTAGAGAATTGTTATTTTTTAAAGGTTTTTCTATCGTGGCAAACTAATCAAAATGACGACTGAAATAATAATTTGATTTAAAATAATAAATATACAATTCTAAGTTCTTAAAGTAATTAATTTGAAAGTATAAAAATTTGTTATGGTACCACATAATTTAAACATTTTGTTTTCTATACAAAGTTATCTAATTAGTGTGTATTTGACTAATTTTTTGATTCATTGATAATTTATTCGAAATGTCAAATTTCAAATGTAACACATTATTTTCACATTTTAGTCAAATATTTTCACTTTTACATAGAGATTAATTATTTTAATTGTCAAATAAATAATAAAATTCAATAGTGATACTTGAAAGTACAATATGATGCTATTATTTTACAAGTTTTGTGTTCTGAAAAGAGGGTAATCTGTCAATCTGTCATAATAAATGTTTTTTTGGCTGACAATGATTTTATAATTGTAAATAACTCAGCAAAATTACCGTTAACTTATATTTTAAAAAATCTATAATTATTCTCTGATATTTGAATTTAATAAAAACAAGTTTTTTAATGCTTTATCTAATCATTATCTTTGCTACAAATATTCTATAAGTTGAGAAACATGAGATTCTTCATATAACTTGACGGTTTTTCATAAATTTCATATATTTTCAAACCTAAATAAGTCGCTAAAATGATCGTTGACCTGTATACAAAAAATATATACATTAATTTTTTTTTCTAGATTTAACATATAGAAAAAAATTAATGCTCAAACAAAAATATATTCTTTAGCTTAAAAACTTGACAATTTTTACTTTTTTTACTAATTGATTTATTTTTTAGATTTAATAATGTAAATAAAAAAATTAATGCTTAAAAAATGTTTTTTTAGGCATCCGACATCAGGTTCGTTTATAAGGTCTGAAAAAGCCCGATCAGGAATCTCCTGTCCGGAGGCAATAAAAGTGCGATACGGCCTGATTGAGGACGAGCTCGCAGGCATGGATCGAGAAACTCTAAGCAGTTTTCAAAAAAAGATCAATGTTCCTGTGGAGGTCGTGGGTTTTTCGAAAGTCAACAAAAAACAAAGCAAATTCGAAAATCTGCAGACAATATCGCTGAGAGACAAAAATGTGAGCAACGCGGGGTCGCCCAGGGAGATGCTGCACCTGTGTCCGCAACTGCAGGAGTTAGATTTGTCGAAAAATTTAATAAATTCCTGGAATACCGTCGCCGAGATTTGCCGTCAACTGAAAAACCTTAATATACTCAATGTTAGGTACAAAAGTAGAAAAAATATAAGAATTTTTCATTTCAAGTTAGTCAAAATGACAGCAGAAAAAACAACTTTTATTTAAACAAAATATTTTCATTTTTGCATGGAGATTAATTATTTTAAAATTTGAATATTTAGTAAAATTTAAGGATAAAAGTTTGATATTTAAACTTAATAGAAAAAAGAACAACCTTAAATTAAGAGAAAAATGCAAAAATTAAGAATTTCAAAACAATTTTTCTATTTAATAAAGCTCATTTGAAGTAACTTTTCAACCAAAATTTGGTATAATTTGTAATGTAAATTTTTTATTATTGATTTTGTAGTGATAATTATCTTCCTACTGATGGAAAACTGGAACACCTGAACGAAGCATTTTTAGCAGTTCGATACTTAACAATGTCAAAATTGAACTGCAGTTGGAGTGACATTGAAAAGTGTATCTCCATGTTCAGGAAAATTAGCAAACTTTCTGTATCGTCCAACCAAGTCAAATTAATCACAGAACCGGAATTGGGCTCGAATTTAATGAAACTGGAACAGCTGACTCTGGCGGAAAATTTTATCGCTAGTTGGGATGAGGTTCTGAAACTGGGCCGTCTTCCAAGGTGAAAATTGATCAGAATAAAAAAAAACAAACATTTTATAATACATCTCAAAAGCCAAATTTAAGTTTAATTTCTGTTTTATTTTTTAGATTAGAATATCTGAATCTCAATTCAAATGAAATAGACAGAATACGAATTCCCACAGACTCGCCTACGGAAAAAACGAAACTTTTTGTCAGCTTGAAGATCCTGAACATATCGAAGAATAGTTTATCCGAGGTGTGCAACATTGTTTAAATTTTAATAACATATTAATTAAAAGAAAAAAAATTGACAAAGTATATTAATTTATATAATTGTTTTTTTGTTTCAGTGGCAATCGATAAGAGAATTGGAAAAACTTTCTCAGCTGACAAATTTGAAGGTGACAGAAAATCCGATTTTAAAGATGGTCACGTCAGAAACTGCTTTTCAGATAATAGTTTCAAGTATATCCAGCTTGAAGTATTTAAATGGCCATGAAATTCAGGACCAAGAAAAACGCGGTGCTGAGTATGATTATTTAAAGTTTTTTGGACTCCAGTGGATGGAATCGAAAAATAATCCGGAAAAAAGGAAAGAATTTTTGCAAGCTCATCCTCGATATCCTCTACTTGTTCAAAGTGCGTTACAATTAAATATTACGAAATAACACGATACAAAATATCACACTAAAAAATATCTCAAAATTTAAAATTTTTATATTATATTTAGTTTTATTAGTTTATTATAGTTAATTTTGTTAGTTTTGTTTAGATACAAATTTTGACTAATTTTGGAAAGACACATATCAAGAAAAGAAAAAAGATAAATTAAATATGTGTAAGGTTATCAGTCACACATAAACTATGAAGTACTTCGATGAAAACATTTTCACCTGAGTATTTTTGCAAATGTCGTAATGCGCTCTTGATGAAGAATCATTATGACTTTATCATTTGTTTTAAGTAAAAAAAAATAGAAAACTATTAAAAAATAATGGTTACTTGTACTATTTTGGGTTCGGAAATGTACAATCAGTTCCGAGTAAATAAAAATTTGGTTGTATGATATGTCACTCATCAAGCTTGCATGACAATATATAACTTATTTATTAAATATTTATATTAATAGAATTTATTATAATCATATTTGTTAATGAAATAATGTTAAATAATTACTAACTAATATTGTCCAAATATTTCATCATAGATTCAGCCAATTATTTTAAATAATTTTTGTAGCAAATTCTTTAAATTATTTCATTGTTTATAGAATACGGAGATCCAGATGTGCCAGCACCTCAGATAAAATCTGAAATGGCATCGAATGTCATAACTGTGGAATTCGTCTGTCCAAACGACCCAAATCAGCCGAAAGGAATTAAAAGGAAATTACTAAAAGATATGAACGTACAAAAAGTCGTGGGACTTGCACAAAGATTGTTCAAAACCGGTGGAAAGATCCCCGAACTTTCGTTTGTTCAGCAAAAAGTATAAAAATGATGATTATTTTTGTTCAAATTCAAATTTTATTGAATGTAAATTAACTTTTTATTTTTAAAATTGCAGTTGTCAGAAGATGAAATACCTCTAGACAAACCGCTGCAAGAACTGTGTTACTACTCGGTCGAAGATGGCGATCACATTCTCGTGCGATGGTGATAACGGAATCTTATTTATAGATGCAACTGTATTTTTTATGCTGTTACAAATTTTGTCCTTACACTTTGTTAATAAACTTTTTTAATCACAAAAAAGACATTTTTTGTTTGTAAAAAGTCAAACAAATATTTTTACAGTAAACAATTTTATTGTGCAAAAATGTAAGCATAATTTAGAAAACTAGAACTCTATTTTTATACATATACACACTAAAAATACAGAACATTTAATTCTGCTGGGCTTTCTTTTCGATTTTGCTCGCCTCTTCTTTTTCAAGCTGCTCTCGAGTGAGCAGTGACAAGCCCAGTTGATCTTCTCTTGAAAAAGGCTGTGCCATCTGTCGAAGCCATCTTTTACTTATCTGAAAAAAAAAAAAAATAATATCAATTTAATCGAAAAAATACAAATGTACATTTGAAAGTTGTTTTTTTTTACTTGGATAGCTTCCTCAGTGGAGAGATTGACGAAATTGTCAGTGAGGTACTCCTGAATCCATTTAGGTAGTTTGCTTCTTTTATCTGCTCTTGAAAATCTCTAAAAAATTTAAAATTTATTCAATAAATTGTTATATTTTATTTTAATATATGTTTTCAGTCTGTAGTAAGTACCTTGTCAGCAAAAACCATAATACCATAGTCAGTCTTTCCTCTAATAGCACGTCCGACACACTGGGCAGCGTGTCTCATTGCATCGAAAGTGAGAAAATCATTTTCTCTAATCTAAAAATTTAGAAATTAATATTATTATTTTACTTTCTTTTAAAACAAAAAATATATTTAAAATACATATTTTATATTTTTCTTTTTACAAGTTTTAAAATTATTTTTACTTGAAATTGGTCCTGCAAATACTCTAATCGAGCTTTTAAAATCCGAGACTGAGTATAAACATAGGGTATGCCAAACATAAGTACAGCTCTGCCCAGATGATGATCAAAATCGACTCCCTCGGAAACTTTTCCACGAGCTACAGAAAGCAGAACAGCTCCTCTTCCACACTCACAGGCTTTGATATAATTTATCAATGCTAAACTCGTTTCTGCCGAATCTTGGGTCTCGATAAATAAAAGTTTGTGTCTCTGTAACTGGTCCACAACGCCTTGATCATACCTAAAAAAACAATTTAATTTTTTCAAATCATATTATCAAAAACTTAAAGTTTAAATTGAACATTTTTAGTATAATATATGAATTGATTTTGTTATTTACCATGCAGCCACGACAGACTCCATGTATAAGTACGACGTGAAAAAACAGACGATTCCGTCAGGTACAGTCGCAGCAAATTCCACCAGAAGTTGACCATAATTTCTGATGACAGCTACGTCATCACGCGTTTCGTACTTGGACGAAATAGAAACTTGGTCATTACCTCGAGAAACTATCTGCAAATACAAGTTTTAACATTAAATTTACATATATTTTCTTTTTTTTTAAATTAATTTTAAAAACATTTTTCTTTTTTAATAAATTAAATACCATGGGAAGCAAACAAGGTCTGGCCAAAGTCATTGTGAAAGAGGACATAATGACCGGATGGAAGTTCAAAATTTTCGGGTACATGTCCAAAGGAGACAGTGTTCCCGAGGTGATTATGACAGACTGAAATTTGTCGAATACTGGTTTAATTGCGATCGACGAGTCCAGACAACTGAAGTGCAGAATTGGGTTTAATACTGTTGGAGTTTTGTCATCAAAAGGCTCGACAATTATTGTGAATCCTAAAATAAAAAAAGAACAAATTAAAACCATTTTTTTTTAAATTATTATGATTTTTGATAAAACTTTAAAATTATTTTTTATAATTAAAAAATTACCTTTAGTATAAGTAGAAACTAAGGTTGCTAAATGTGTGACTAAAATTAAGGGCGAGAAATCCGTCATATCTGTGATTTCCATAGTTCGTAAAAGTGAGGCCAATCTCTCGGCGCAAAATTGAAGAGGTTTACGTTCTATGCAAACTTTTTGTTGCAAATCACGTAAAAATGACGCTGGGGATTCCTGAACAACGTGCTGTACTCGCAAACGAGTTTTCAGATACTCGACGAAGCGCTTCAAAAAAGCTACAAAGTGCTCGGCGTTTCGTATATTTCCCGGGACAACCTCTAAAAAAAGCAAATTTAATTTTAATTTAATTATTTTTGTATGTTAAAGATAAATGTTTCTTCGATTTTTGTATTAAACCTTTTAAAATTTGATCTGGCAAAATGGGATTGGCCAGAATAACATCGGTTTCTCTTGCAACCTGGGCATCTTTGAGTCCTTCCACCAACCTGGTGTACTCTTCCTTCAGTTTTTTCGCATCTTCATCTTTCATTCTAAAATTTACAACATTTACTTTTTATTTTTTATTGTAAAATTTAAATGTATTTTATTTTGTTAAAGAAATTTAATTTACTCTGTAACAGTTCGTTCTAAGAGTTGAATGTTCGCAACACTTTTCTCCATAATTCTGCGATTGATTTTCACACTCATTGAGTCTATACACACATTATCTGAAAAGCGAATAATTATTATTTCAAATTCAAAGAGGAAATTGAATTTGAAATTTTGCTGTCCAGCTCACCTATATTGTGAGCTTCGTCAAAAACTACGATTGAAGATTTCGCCAGCTCTTTGGAAACGAGATCTGCAATTTTGGGATCTAATAAATAGTGATAACTGTATACAACAATTTGTGCTTGTAGAATCTGAAAAATAGTTAAACGTTTTCAATATTTTGGATCAAAATTTAGGAACAAAAAATTTTAATATTTCGTACTGTAAATCTGGCCAAAAAGTAAGGACACCAATTTCGGTCTGTTCCATAATCCTTCATGTCATCAATCGAATAAATTCCTGGTGGCATAATTTGTTCTTTGCCTTCCATATCAAACCCTTCGTAATAACTGCAAATTTCAGTTGTTTCGTCGTAATTGTGTCTGTCTCTGACGTAAGAGGCTGTCAACGCATGACAGCGACCATCCACAATTTTTCCTTCTCTTTCTTGGCTGACCTGGAGTAAACATTTATTTACAAATCTTGTCTTTTAAAATAATTAACAAAAAAAAATTTAAAAGTAATCCATGAAAAAAAAAATTCTTTTCAAAATAGCTTAATTAAACATCAATTACTTTGGGATGAATGCACATATTTTTTCGAGAACTGAGCACCAATCCCAAGATTTTTGGCTTCTCTCTGTTTTCCTTTTCATAATAATCAATTAATTTCTTCAATTCCTCTATAACTTTTTCGATTTCTGGCACAGTTCGAGAGCAGTAAACTAACTTTGTAATTTCCAGGGGATATTCCAACATGTAGGCCACAATTAGGGCCAGTAAAGTAATAGTTTTTCCAGTACCCGAAGGCATTTCCAACAGACAGTGACCCTGAAATTATGTATTTATTAAGGTAGTTAAAAAATTATAAATTTTTAATTACTAAAATAATGTTTTCTTTTGTGTTTTAATGAATGATTTGTCAATATACTATCAAAAACTTTAAACAACTACTTTAAAAGCAATTTAAAAATTATATTATCAATAAGAGACATTTGTAAAAAGACATTTGTTTATAAATGTCAGAATTTGTTTAAATTTTAACCATATGTTTTTTATACTAATATTTTTCATTAGTCAAAATTTGAATAACTTGGACCATCTAGAACTTGAGATATTTCATTTTAAATATTGGATTCTCTAGAACTTTCAACTTGCTAAATTTTTGAAAAAAAAAGTTTAAACACATCTTATGATAATTATGATAATTATCATTTATTATTACTTTAAAATGAATAATATAAAGCCGAACAGTGATAAATTACATGCAC
>JABFPM010001665.1:0-19232 GCA_022817325.1 Idris sp. 1 HC-2018
TTAACATGTTAACACATATAACAAAGAGGCGTGGCTTTATCCAAAATGACAGTAAACCGAGCCGAATTACCCAATTGAAGGTGGCTAGCAATTTTCAGATTGTCGCGACTTGCGGAAAAAAGTTAAAATCACAAACAGATTTCGACACATAAGCTTATTGTCATATTTTGAACATGAATCCTACCTTTATCGACAGAACTATGTATCTTTATTGCTATAAATCATAAAATGCAATTTTCGACATGATTTCACTGTCTTTATACGAACCAGATTTCCTTCCGTGTATGTTTGACCGTGCATTAACAGAGAAGTCTGAGTGTCGGCTCGATCGCCAGGGCTTTTGTGACATTAAAATGCGACAGTTAAATCGAACCACCCTCGTTTATCTTGTCACAGGGGAACAAGAGCTAAAAAAATATACCCAGATATTTAAGACATTTTTTGATGATCGTCAAAATGTGAATTCGAGTTAAATGTTAAAAGTAACGTGAATTAAAAAAAAGAAAGAACTTTAACGCTGTTATTGTGCAAGTTTGTTTTGCAAAAATTTGATGGTCACGTTAAAGTTGATGGTCTAGGCAAATCTCGATCGTAAGGTTTTATGCTTTCCAATCAAGCCGGGCAAAACTTAAACGGCAATTCGTTCTGGGGTTAATTCTGATTGAAACAAACTTGTATCGTGAAAAAAGTTGCAAAAACGCGTTTGCCAATTGGCGATCCGTGACGCGATGCCGTTTTTTCCAATTAGCGTGGCACGGTCGCGACACGAACAACGGCAGGGACAATTAATCCAACGATGGCTTTAATTTGCTATTACTATTACACGATTGAGTGACGCGGAGATTCGACATGGCACTTAACCCCCGCGCCTCCCCAAGGAGTTGTTATTCGACGGCAATTCAGACATTTTTATGGGGTTGCAAAAGTTTGAAATGTTTAGTTTTACGGCAAAATAGACTTTGAAAATTTCAAACTAAAGAGTTGTGCAATTTTACTGTTACTACCGTAACTTAAATACAATTGGCAAAAAAATGTAACTCTAACAATAAATTTATAATTAGTAATAAAAGAGAAAAAAAGTAACAATAATTTTCATTTATAAAATCAATCTTAATTATTACAAAAGCTAAATTATAAATAATAAAACTCTATAAATATTTCGATATTTTTTTAATGAACTGAAATATATTTTTGTGCCAATCAATTACTAATGAAATAATTTTTTGCGGGATGTAATTTAATTATTCTTTAGCAGATATTGGACAAATAAATCAAGACTTCTGGAATAATGTATATTATGATTCTGAGAAAAAAAGAAATTGTTTCTCTCGCATTATCTCAACTTCGCGATTCTTAATTTAGCTTATACACATTTATAGACTGATCCAGAAATAGTTTTACACATTACTAACTTATAAATACAGAAAAAAGTTTAAAACTAGATTGCGAATTGAATTTATAATAAAATAATATGCGAGTGTATTCAACTACGATGCGTATATACTTTTTAGTATTGATTGAATAATGTAAAACTTTGTTGCATATAAATAAACTTTTTACTGCTAACGTACATTTATGAAAAGGCCGTAAAATACAAAACGTAAAACAAAATTGACAACATTATTATTTTTTTCTATAAAACAAATCTATATTTATGTAACGTATATCAAATATTTATGGTATACATATTTAATGTGTCTCGGCAGATTTTTCGAATATAAAATTTTGATCTTAAAGATTCCATTTGCTAAGTTGACGAACAATTTTTACTGATATCAAGTATTCAAATCAAATGCAAAGAACTCTCGAAATTTAAATATAACATTATTTACATTATTCAATTGAACGTATAAAAGTTGAGGAATAAAATAGTATATTTATTTTTGTTAATTAAATACCAATCAGTTCGTTTAAAGTCAACGCTTATAAATGAAACGTATCATGATACAAAAGTAATTACTTTTTTTATCATTAAATATAGTTGAAAGTTCAACATTTTTCCGGGTCAAAGTATTTCTCCGTTTTTTTTTTTTTTGTCCAACTCAAATCTCCATCGTACGGAATAATCCGCGCAAAAAGCAAAGTATTTTTCATTGATATTTGACATTAATTTAATTATGAAATGCAAAAATTCAGCGAAATTACAAGTAGCGTACTTATTTGTCCGGTCAAAATACTTTTTTATTAAAAATTTAAATTTAAAGTTAAAGTTAATTTTGTTCTTCTTTTTTTTTGCCCCATTCGGGTTTTAATTCAGTTTTGAATGAATGTATTATTGCAAGCTAAAGTTAAGTCAAAGTGAACGAAAAATGCACATAGCTGAAATTCACTGTATACATGCAGAATAGCTGTGCTTTATGTAGATGCTGGAAATCTGCTGGAATTATTTTTCATACTTCAATTTTGCGGAACTCCAAACTTAATTAAATTTCACTGACAAAAATTTCAAATTGTTCCATTTATAGTGTTTTTTTTTCTCTCTCTTATTTTTTGTTCATTTTTTATATTCAACTATACAAATAGATTGTAAAAACGTGATCAATCGGAAGTAATTTTATAAAAATTAAAAACTAGTTTAAAATTCTCTTTTGAATAGAGCAAAAATACAAATTGTGAGTTAAAAATAGATTCTTTAAATTGAAATATAGATTTTATAATTGAAAGAAAAAATTATTTGGTGTATGAAAAATAAATAAATGTTAATATTTGAATAACAATTTTTATTGGTGGCATTTTTTTTAATTTAAACTTAGACAAATTTATTATATTTATAAAAATATTTTATATTCATGGCATAACCATGATATTTTTATTATTAGCCCTTTTATTCACTGTAAATGCAAATGTTTATCGCCAAATTTAGCATTAAGTCTAGTGCAAGCGAAAGAAATTGCCATGGGTTATATTAGATGTTGAAATGTCCATGCAATACAGTCAGCTTTATCCCTGTCTTTGTGTCAGCGTTCGCTCTCAACAATTCCCCAAGATGGCCACCAGCTACCATAAGACAAGCTGCAAAAAGGCCATTGTTTAAATGCACTGAGTCTTTAACGTATAGTGTAACGCTAGAATAAACTTTCATTTTGAGCGTATGATTTTATTTCCTTAATTTAACGCTAGAACGATACACCTTTTACGAAACTTATATTAAAATAAAACGACCCGACAAAGTACATTTTGAATTCGATTAATGCAATTTTAGTAATTAAATTACACTGGAAGAAAAAGTTTAAAACTCTTTTGATGATAATAAAAAAAGACGAAGATGCCCAAAGAAAAATGTAATCTCATGAAAATTGTTCATAACTTTTGTAAAAGTACTTAAAGTAATATCTGTTCTTTTAGTTAATAAAATTATTAAAAAATATATATTTTGTATAAAAATTATCTTATCAGATCTATTTTAAAAAATAAAAATTATAATTTCCTAATACCTTAACTGTTAATTAATTTTTTTTTCGTAAATGATTTCATTAGAATAATCCTATTTTTAAAGAATACAAAAACATAATTTTCTAACAAGTTTTTCTGGTAAATTATATAGAAGAAAATATATTAATTTGCTGTATAAGGATCGAATCTCAAGCAACTTTGTAATGATTCAATTTCTTCGGGATAAAAAATTGATAGAGAAAAAAAGTTGGAATTCCTACGAAATTCCTCTGACATAGCTTAGATAAGCTGTCTGCAAGAGACAAAGACACAATTAAATGTCATTGAAATGATTCTACTAAAATGAGTAAAATGCCCTCGTATTGAAGCACGCGCAACGTGTTATTATATCGACGACCCACGCCAAGCGGTCTCTTAAACGCTCATAATTGCTGGCCGTAATCTTACTCCATCTGCATACATTATTGGCCGCGAAAGTATGAGCGATACGCGTGAATGGACTTGCCGTCTCACACCCCGCTCCACCCTGTTTAAGCAATACACGTATAATGCCACGTGTAATTACTCGCATCCTGAACAACACGTCGCGCCGCATCTCGCTAATGTCTTACTCACTTCGTCCCACCAATTTCTTTTTGCGCGATCCATTCCCACGCTCGATGACGAACCGAGAAAATTTCATTAAATTTATTTTAAGCTTAAAGTTAAAATGTTTAATTTTTTCTTTTTTAAATTTAAAATTTGTTCTCCGAAAAAATTGAGAAAATTGATTTTTTTGGATCTAAAAGAAAATTAATAATTGGCAATAGAAACAAGAAACTTTACTTTACAAATAAGGACATTGCAGTAATACAATATCATAATCAAATTTGAAACTTAAATAATAATTAATCACATTTGGTATAAACTATGGAATATTATAATGATACTATTATCTAAAACAATAATTAATTTAACAAGTTGTTTTGTGTTCAGAGAATTAATTGAATGTATTTAAATAATAATTACCGATTTACTTCAATTAATCAAATTGACCAAATATCAAAGTATCATTATTAAGTATAAATAATACGAACTTATAAAAAAAAACTTTATTTATATTCATAAAAAATGTGAAAGTAAAATTTATTCCAATCGTTTTGCATAAATATATTGAATCAAGTCAAAAGAATCCATAAATTATTCTAGTTACATCTCTATTAAACTTTTCAATTTGCAAAATAAAATAAAGAAAAAAAAGAGGTATCATCCTATATCAAAGAAAACTGACATCAAATTAAACCCGCACGTATGAACCTTAAAAACCACAATATTTTTAGTCGTATAATAATATTCATAAAGTATATTTCCATTAGGTATTTATTTTAATGTATTTTACATGGTTCAAAAAAATAACATTTTTTAAAGGAAAGAAGGAATAAATTAAAAGCAACGCTGCATTCTATTTGCCAGTCTAAATTATTTCCGTAATTATTTGCAAGCATTGAATGATCAAAGTCTGGCAAAATCTGGAAAAGCTCTCTCGCGGAAAAGCACAGCCCAGGGATTTTCTCCAGCATATATAGTTGTCCATCGGATGCGCCAAGAGAAGTTGCGTGGCGACCGCGAGTTTTCCATGCGTACATGTATATATCTCAGCTGCGGCAAAACATTATATCGCTAAAAGGATATTCGTGTATCACTCTCGACAGAAGCGATGCGTCAGACAAAATGCATCGATATATGCTGCTCGCGACAAGCAACCGGACGCTCCAAGAAGAAGTTCAGTTTTATCATACGATCTTCAATCTCAATTCGCAATTATACGAATTGAGTTTGAAATTAAGTAAATGTCAATTACATTAATTACAAGTTGCCACGTGGGTCGCGGAATGCAAATTTATAATTGAATAATTCAAATAAAAAAATTTACATAAGAGCTCCTGTAATTTAATTGATTAAGAAATAAAAAGTGAGACTCGACAGAATCTTGACAAAAATCAACGGATTATATAATTAAGTTAATCCTAAAAATTTGGGTTTTTTTAGAACAAACATTTGCAAATCAAACTGTAAAATAAAATTCTATAATTTTGCGTAGCGTGTGGACCTACTTAGGCAAGTTAAAAAGTCAGTGACGAGGAAAAGAGGTATCTCCGGTCTGAGGAAAATTGCCGGTTCTAGCTAATGTGGCGTGAAAACGATTTTTGCGCGACCCTTAAGACGCGAATGTGTCACGTTTTTTGTTTTGTTTTTTTTTTACCACGAAATAACAGAACAACGAATGCTGCATTTTGTCGTTAGACAAAGGAGCCCTCGGCGAGTGATCGGAATTATAATTTTAATTGGTGTAGTCTGCGGGATTAAACGAAATACTGTAATGGAAAACGGTCGAGCGAATAAAGTATGAGGATTAATGAAAGCAATTCGATAGAAAAAAAATATCTTACTTTTTTTAAATATATTCAGGGTCGATTTCCAATCTTTGAAATTAGTGGGAATAATTGTTATATCAAGATAATAGATTCTGCTTAACATGATAAAATTCAATATAACAAAGTTGCCTCTTTTAATTATCTCGAAAAATCTTTTTGATATATATATAATATAAGAACTTTTTAATCATACAAATGTGTGCTCCATTTGTATTTTAAAATATACAATTCAAAGTATTATTGAAATACAGTTTTGGCACGAACGCAAATCAATTGAATATAGAACGATAACTTTCGTGCAAGCGAAACCATAAAAAGTGATACACCCAAAAACTATATGCAAAATGAAATTCTAAATATTAGTTTAAAAATTTAAATTGTAAATGCAAAAAGATTTCTTAACTTTAACAATTATTATTTTTTCAACTCATAAGAATATTATAATGAAAATGTTGCGTTCAAAATAACTTGAATATGCTTTTTAAGCTGCACATCAATATTTTTTTCAGAAAATAATAGTCAGAATTAATATGATAAATGGGTTTTAGAAATGATTATAATTAATTTTGGTTGAAAAGCTTTTAAATAGTACACAATATATATCACGATATTTCACGTAAATAATTATTAAGTTTTCACGTTGAGGATTTGAAAATTTTATGAAAATAAACTTGCAGATATTGCGCAGTAAATAATTCGTCATTTAATTATTCATATTTATTCGTATACATTTTTATACTAAATTTATAATATTATTTCAATCAGAAAAAGAAATAAATTATATCAAAACGGTATAAATGTATTTTTATATTGGGCCTAAACATTTACACTAAATAAAATAAAGTTTTGTAAAGTTTAAATAAAAATCCCATACTTTTTGTTTTCAATTCAAAAAATTATTTTCTAATCTAAAACAATTATTTCCTAATTTGAAAACACTGAATGATATGTTTGCGAACTTATCAACAAAATAAAGCATAGTCCGATCAGCGATATTCCGTCTGTTATCAGCGTTTTCGGCTCGTTCAATTAGGGCGTCCCTCGTAAGCGACGCTCAAGATCAGTCTAATCTTCTGATTAAGTGACAGTGTCATTTCACGACGAGAATATATATATCTGCTGAATTTACGCGCCTGGGATATTATGTTTTCTTTATCGAGCGGGGCTCGCTCATGTCGGCCTGTTATCGGCTGCGTTCCAGCCAAAACACGTATACTCATCGGCGAAACGAAATTATTGTCGTCGCCACGGCCAATTATATATTAACAAAAATGAACGACGCGTATCGAGCGCACCGATAAAGCCGACCGGCCGCCACTCTTTCTCGCTCTACGTGTTGTTAAGATACCGAGTACATCGCGCT
This sequence comes from Idris sp. 1 HC-2018, assembly GCA_022817325.1. Classification (NCBI taxonomy): domain Eukaryota; kingdom Metazoa; phylum Arthropoda; class Insecta; order Hymenoptera; family Scelionidae; genus Idris; species Idris sp. 1 HC-2018. Next base: position 7,171 of record JABFPM010001665.1, read on the forward strand.
ACACATTTCTGTCCGACAAAAATTTTTTTTCTCCGTCTCTGTTGCATATTTTATGCAGATAACTTTTTCGCAAGCAGCAAACGCGCGGTTCTGTGTCGATCACGCTGTTTGACATCGTTTCGTGATTTTATTATTTGTTATAATGTAATTTTTTTGTTAGTTTTTTAATTAAATAGAACAAAGAAACGTGTTGCACATTTCTTGAGAGTTGATTTAAGCCGACTGACTTTTCTTCGTCGTAAAAATGCAAAACAAAAAGCATAAATTTGTGTTTCAATCATTTCGCAGCTTTTATTCGTCGACGTGTATCCTCGAGACGTTTCCAGTCTGCTTCCTCCATTCAGGCCCTGCAACGATGGTCTTATCGCCTTTGAAATACGCTCTGCGTTACTATAATTACGTAGATATACAGTACGACTTTTGCGCGAGACGCCTCAGGCGAAATTCGTACCGCTGCACGTAAGGCTATGAGATAATGTGCGGTGAAATAAACAAGGGAGGGAAAAATCGTTCCTATAGACGATGATCTATAACCGAATGAAAAAAGTAAACCTTGAAAGCTGTGGAAGAAAAAAAGAAACCTTATTGTTTGTTTTAACAAATTCGTGCGTACTTTGAAATAATGTTTTTTCTTTTTTGGGTAAAAAGATGTTTATAATATCAATGTAGTATAAAATAATCAAGTTGCAAAATGTGGTTTTTCATGTTGATGTAAGAACAAAATTATTTTAAAAAATGCGTTTCTTGAAAAGTGTTTTATATTACCTGAAATAATTTGATATTTCTTGACAACATTTATTTAACTTGAAATAATTTTGTATCACTTGAAATAATATTTTCGCCTTTGCACCATAACTCGATAATCTTATATCATTCTTGGGAATAAATGCTGTTTCATGACATTTATATTAAAAACTGTTTTTCAAGCTTAATGCATGATATATTTCTATGAAAAAAACGCTTATATAAAAGTTTGTAACAGTGTGACAGCACGTAATGTTGCATTTTTAAAATGATTCTTTTCGTATCATTCTTCATTGTTTGGATTTTTTATTAGAATTTAATAAATTTGCCCGCCAGAAAACGCAATCGAATAATTTAAAATGCACAACCGCGCTCCGTACTTCCTGTAATTATTTTTAACTAAACAAAATCTTTTCAAAATAAAATTCAAATTTTGCAATAAATCCTCATCGTGAATGCATTTTTTCAGTGCACTCTATCAACAGTTGACTATCTTCAGTGTGGTATTCAAATTCACCGACAGACGATTTTTGTTAATAAAATGCTATTGTATCGAGAAAATCGCTCGCTTTATCGTTGTCAAAGTTTTACGAGGCTTGGTCAGGGACTTTCTTTGGATGCCCCATGGCGTATCGGCGGATCTAGCCAGTCCAATAAAGACCTCTCGAAAGTGCATCCTCGTGCGTTTCCACCTCGAAAGAGAACAGGAAAAAAAAGAAACGAAGAAGGACCAAGATTTATCGAGTGTTAGCGAGATAACGAAAAGAGAAGATCGAGAGCGAGGGAGAAATGGGCGGCATGACCGCCGTTCGGTTTCGCGGGCCACGGCAGACCCATAAATCAACTGGCACCGACACTGGCTTAGTTAAGTTCGCGTAGTCAAGGGAATCCAGTGAAAGCCCCTTCCGATGATAGTTGAGCCGAAACCAAAGGGCTTTTCTGCTTGCTGCATTTTCATTTCCGATTATTTTCTGACCGGCATTCAAATTTACTTTTTTTCTAAATTGAAAATAAATTTTCTTAACATTGAAATCACTTTTTCCGGAAATTGGAAATTACTTTATTCAAAAGTAGAAATGCTTCTTTAAAGTCAAAACATATTTTTCTACACTGAAAATTACTTTTTGCAAAATTAAAAAATACTTTTTTAACATTGAAAATTAATACTAATAACTAAAAAATTGTTTGAGCTTTTCTGTAATTTTGTAAGAACAATTTTTTTGGAGTCCAACTTGGATATAAATTGTCCAGACTGTTTTTTACCACAATGCTACAAAGTTGTTAAATTTTCGTTGCCGACTTTTTTTTCGCCGAGAAGTTGTGTAAAAAATGTCAGTCGTTTTCAAACACATGCTACATCCAAGTTCGATAAATTGCTCAGACTACCGAAGTTTATGAACGAACTTTCCTTTTCTCCGTCTGCGGCAGTAAATTGTGTGCACGCGACGCGCAATTTTTAATTGACAATCAATCAGTCTTTTGTTGCCCTTGAAAAAAAGACATTTCATAGAGACGCGAGTTAAAAGTTGAGCATTTTACTCGATGAATTATTCAAACTGATTAAACGAGACAGACATCAGTCTCTTTTGTCTAAGAGGTGCAATGCAATCTGAGAGCCGACATTTTTCCCTCAACCAGTGAACATTGCATGCACTAAAAAAGTTTCGTCATTTGACTTACAAATGCATTTCGTTATATACACGTTGTCAAGACGAGTCAAGTTAGTCTGTCGATAAATAAAATAACACGTTTCAAATCATTCAAAGAAAAACAAGTACTTTTTTGGATTTTGATTAAATTTAAATGAATTGATTAACAAAAAACAGGAACTATTAACCCTTTCGTTGTTCCGTATCCACTGGGATGAACAAGATTTTAAAAAATTTCTTACAAACACTTAAATTCTAAAATTTGTATTGTCTCAAACATTCTATCAATGATTCACAAATAATTGAAAACAACTTTTTGTTTCGAAATTATTTTGATTTGTGGTCATTTTTCTAACATAAAAATTCTAAGATTTTAAAAAGAATACCTGAGTGAACTCAAGGTGTACTGGTGTTTTTTAAACGTTCTTATACTGCTAGATACTCTGAAAAACTTTTTGTATTGATTCGTAATTATTTTACAGATTACTGATTTTTTGCATCACTTTTTATGTACATGAATAAAAATCTGAAAATGTGAATACATCATATTTAAACTATATACAAATTATATAATTATTTTTAAAAGATGTTTTTTTTCGGTTCTTCGATTTTTTATTCTGAAAGGATTAATATATTAATTTCAAAAGCTTTATAGCATTTCACACACTGCTCAAAAATCATCCACAATTTTAATATATTTGTAATAAAAGTTATTTTCTGATACATCTGTATAATTTTATTAGTATACAGTTTATTAAATTGAATATACATTCTAATCTCGAAAGAAATGTTAAATATGAAATGTTGATTGGTTTTCAAAATAGTTTTATATTAACTTATTAAACCTGATTAATAATTGTACTTATAAAAATATATTAAAATTACACACATTTTTGACAGCGTATGTGACCATGCATATGATGAATATCCATTAACTACTCTGGGGGAATTGAATCCATCAAATTTTTGATTAAATTCACGATAGTGTTTGAATTTTCAGTATGATCATAGAAATTGATCTGCAAACATCTAAAAAATCTATTAAGATGTAATAAAGCGTATAACTGTAAACAAATTTATTTATTTATTTCTCTTTTTGTTAAGCAATTTATCAATTAAATGGGGAATCTACTGGGAAAAATGGTAATAATGTTTCGTGAAAAATAATATCTCGGCACTATAAAGTATGTCGGAAAAAACTCTTGTCGTAATTCTGCGTTAAGTTTGTGTGCGTTAATGTAGACTCTATATTAAGGCTGGATGTAGAAAAAAAAGAAAGAAAAAAAAGGAGGAAGAGACGTATATCCTGAAAATATGGTTTACGGCTTTTTATATAGAATTCGCGTCTCGCTACGTGAAAAGGAACGTGAATTTTTACGTATCCCATATTCATTTAATTACATGCATTTTGAATAAAAATTAATAGCAAGAAGCTGGCGACCATTTTTCCGTTTGCGACGTTATATTATTATTCAAAGAACCGTGTTAGCTTTTTAATTTTTTGCCGCAAAAATTGATAACGCTCGCACTGCACCGTTGATTTTTACGAGCAGGCATTATGTGCTCGCATATTCAATTGAAATTAATGAATTCATAGCGTATAATAATATATAAAATGGATTTTTAAATGCAAAAGTGATTGAAAGCAACAAAAGTGTGTATCATACACAATGCAGTCACAAAAATTTTCGATAATTATCGTTGTAAAATAAATTAAAAATGATTAATTGCGGGTTAAAAGTTCAAGATCATTTGATAAGAGTGATTAATTGAAGACGATGAATAAAAGATGATTTTGCGTTGACGAAATGATGCTTTTGAAATAAGAATAAATTACCAACGACAAAAGTGTTAATTTTCAAAGTAAAAAAAAAACAAAAATTTGTTATTCATGCAATTGAATTACAAATTTTTTTAAGATTGAAAATAATAATTCTGCAGTTAATTTTAAACACAACTTTTTTCGACACTTTTAGAAAAAGCTAAAACAATTTTGCTGAACAAAGTAATACAGTTTTTTCGTCATTATTCATTTAAAACTGTATGTTTTAATTCAATTATCTTTTCAACCCTCGAAAAAAAGAGTTTTGAACAACAACAAAAATGAAATTAAACTCAATCTATAAATCACTGTTTTTCACATTGTCTTGTCTTTCATTATATTTCAAATAGCACTTTTCTCTTATTAAAATCATCGGCCCGAGATATTAATGCGAATGTTGTAAACGACAATTGAATTTGACTTTTTTTATCGCGATGCACGCGATAAAACGTTGGGGCCGTCTTTTGGATTTGCATTCGCACAAATCGGTAGTCACCGCGCACAAATTTACGGAACTGCCCCGGCACAATCAAATATGTAAATGACGCTGATATATTCGTCGGACGGGTTGACCGATACGAAGCTCCCATGACGGATGGGTTACGCGTACAAATAAACCAAACGATATATTAGACATATTTATGATGCACGAGGCGTCTATCTCGTCCGACGTGAAACATGATAAAAGGGCGGCAGCCTCCGATCGCATTATTTCGTTAACCGTTACGTTTACAGTGCTAATTCGAAGTTACTTTTGTAGACTGTTAATTTCATTTGCGCAGCTGTTTCAATATCAATGGAAATACTGGTTTTGTTTTTTTTTCTTTATCCCAACACACTTTTGTCAAAAACCAATCTTAAAAATTGAATTATGGCGGCCAAAAAGCTAATTAGTCTGAAAAATTATTTCATTTTGTTAAAATGTATATCTCACAATGAACAAAAAAATTCACATTCAAAAGAGTGTGAATTTTAATTATTTAAATTGATGTATAATAGTTTTCAATTTAATTAATTTCACAACAAAAAAGGTTGCTCTTGTTTAACAGGTTATTTTTGTTTTTTATTCACAAAAACAAGAGCAAAGACATTTTCGTTGTTGCATCCCAGAGATGAAGTTATGAAAAAAAAGTGTAATAACATTTTCTTCTCGCAACAAACTTGCTCATGTTCAAATGTGTCAGGAACAAATACGTCTGTAACCGCAAGCGATAATTGTGTAACTTTCAGCAATTCAAACTTCCGCGAAGAATCTTTTCTCATTTTGCGAGGCAACACAAAATGTGTGCAGTCTCTATACAAATTGAGACAACTCGTTGATGAAAAGTGAGATAATGTCTGACTTATAATTAACTCAAATCAGGCAACGTTTGTTATAAATTTTTCAATAACGAAGGCAGACAGAATTAAACTTTTTGTTCCTGCTTCATTCTTTTTTTTTCATTATCCCACGATGAAGCTTCGTAAAGCACATAATCATTTAAATACGTGCACGTTCGAACTCAAACTCCGCTCGATTTCATGATGCCACTTTGCATATTTATTAATTCTTTTAGCGCGCGCCTTTATCTCAAGAAGTTGTTCTGCCGCAAAATAAACCTCATTTTCGCACCTAGGAATGATAATGTTGCGACGTGGCGACGCCATTATGAAACTTTTCAAATTGCATTTTCGTCCGAGTTTTCTTCTATTTCGCTTTATATTTTTTTCCTTTAATCTCCGCTCGAATAACGTTTCTGAATTATCTGCCGTTTGAATCGCAATTCTCATTACATGGGCTTCATTAAAACGTAACACACATATATAATTGTCTGCTCCGTAACATGTTTCGGACAAGATTCAATCGAAAAGTTAATTATTTAAACTCTTTTTCTTGTCAATATAATACTTCAGATCGTTTCGAATTGAAAATTTGTAATTGACGATTGATAAATCTGAGATTTTTGTGTTGATTTTATTTTAAAGTAATTCGTTAACAAACAAGTGTCGCGGTTTTTCAACGACGTCATTAACCGCATATTACAGCGAGATTCAGCGTGACTCTTGGTTTTACACTATTCATAGTTGCGACCAAGTGTGATTAACGCGTGAAAGTGGCTTGTTACCTTGCTTGCAAAATTCGTGCTCTACATGCTTTACCGTTTTGTCTCGGGAAATTTATAATTAACAAAGTGCGGCCAAAAACTTTTGCAACAACTTCTTTAGAGCTCAACATTTTCATTTCCTCGTAACATCATATCTGTCTCAGTTCACAAGATTTATGCAAGTCTCACTTTTGTTCTGCTAACAAAATCAAAGCAATTTTTGTTTTCAACTTGAAACATTTTATTAAATATTACATTTTTCTTGAAGTTAAAATTTTGCAGTCACGAAAAGTGGATTTGTTTCTTCAAATAAAAAAACTAATATTAAATTGCAAGGAAGGGAGTTAATGATCCAAACAAGTTGAGTACATGAAAAATCTGAGGAAAAGCACGATCTGGAACAGTGCAGGCGTCATCCAAAAATAATTTCACACGTTTTAAGTGGCGTGTCGCAATGTCGTGTCATTTGTTCTGAATAATTAAAGATAATCAATGAGCAGATTAATACATTTTCTATAAATAACGAACACTGAGAAACCGAGTTTGTAAATTTTACACAAATCCGTACATTCAAGGAATTTTGGATGAAGTTTGCAATATATATTGTAAACTTTACAAATAATTTGTACACATTTTTTTTTAGTTTACAAGCTCGGTTTGTCAGTGAAGAAAAATTTTTCTTGTAACAATTTTACTTTTAAATAACCTTACAATTGTATAAGTAATAACAAGATTCGAACTTTCTCACACATTGATTAATTGAAAGTGGATACTGAAAACATTTTCGCAAATGATAATCAAACACGAATGTACAATCATTAACGAAGCTTACAACACTGCCAAGTAGTAATCTGATCTTGTTGGTTACATTTCTTCGTTGGCTTTCGATTTCCGGAAACAGCAGAGAAAAAATTCGTGGCCCCAAACTCGTTAGCAACGGTGCGGTTGTCATCCGCCGTTCATTTGTCACGGATAGTTTCTTGGCCTTCGATAATTTGTCAACGCGGTGCCACGTGCCGCGCAGCAAAACTTGCCAAAAAACAAAATAGATCCGAAGTAAGAGCGCACAGCACTTTGGCATGTGCTCATCCACCGAGAAACTAATTGCGAAACCAAAAAAGCCGACAAAAACGCGTAGGCGGCCAAAGAAATCCAATTAAAAAGTACATTCATTATGGATAATGACCTTGTACGAAAGTGACTCTGCCCGGGTTAAACTGAATCAAACTATAGATGCTTGTCAAATAAAAGAAGCGAAAAATGTATTTCACAATCGATAAAAGTCAATAGTTGCACTCAGATCGATAAAGGTGCAACTTAAGGTTACTATGGTGAACACGGTCAAGTGCTGTGTTTCTTTTTTTTCTCCACTTTTTGCTAAAGAAAATAAAATTGTATCTATCTGAAATAGCAAAGATAAAAGAAATATATATTATGTTTTACTGTATGACAAACAATTTTTAATTTACATTTAAAATTTATTTTAAAAAAACAGTCAAAGTAAATTCAATTAAAAGTTGGTTGTGACATTTGTCTGCTCATATCTTATGGCGTTGCTAACATACAAGCCTGGTGCTGACAAAATAAGCAATAAAGCCGCAAGTTAGACGTTATCCAGAACTGAAGGAGTCCTCAAAATTAAAGTGAAACTACGTCAATTCGTCGGCTTACATTTGGGGCTTTATTTCAGTGGGACCAATAAATCGGCCTACGACCTTGTCTAAGTTTAAGCCGGATTTAACAAACCCTTTCGGCAACTCAGCTTGGCCGTGCTCCAGCAGCGCGATTCGCGTTCGTTATTGTCCGTAAAATGGGTCGCAAGTAATTGCACTCTATATGCACACGTTAGACGTTCAATCTCGGTGTCCGAAATTGCAAAAAATATCCAGTAAAAATATATCAAGAGAGCTCCACACGATGTTTCCTTTTGTAATAACTGACTTAATAGAATGAACATGTTTAAAACAACCAGGTGAACTGAACCTTTTAAACAGTGTAACATCATCAAATTGCTAGAATATATTTTGTTCTTTCTGTATCAAGAAGTTTGATTTACAATTCAAACTTTAATAATCTCTTTACAAGTGTTTTAACAATTTTTGACAAGATTTGCAAATTATTGGCACAGCGTGTCAGAGTTGGCTATTAGTTTGGAGACAATGTAAAGTTCTGACAGGGATTAACCGGATTGGACACCGTGCCAGCAAAATTACGGATAAACTTTCGACAATCAATGTGTCCAATGAAACTAACAAAATTGCACTCTTCAGAACAAAGCGAACAAAAAAAGCATAAAAAATTTCGATTTAAAGGCAATTTTTATTTTCTTTTTCTTCTGAGCTAATACGAGAACCCCTCGATTTTCTCAAGGCTTTCCCGCGATAATAACGTATTATCCCCGACGAAGGGATGTTATTAGCTGACAGTCACCAAATTATGCTTGTTTGATGTCGAAAATCGGTGTAATTAAATAATCTTAAGGCAAAGAACGTCAAATCGGTTGTTATATTATTATCGAACTAGAACGTTTCTTTTTTTCTCGTGTTTTTTTGATCAGCCCTCTGATCTTAGAAGGCAAATTTTTTTTTGATCTCGCGGGTAATTGTATTATCGCGGATTTTTGTTGGTTTTTCATCCCTTCGGCATAAATGACATGTTCTGACAAAGTTGTTAACAGACTACTTACAGCTGCTATTATGGATATGAGTATAATCAATCTCAATAAAGTTTCTCAATCTATGTAGTTTGAAATCCTGATTGGTTTGGATTAATGTGACTTCATGTGAGAAATTCAAATTAATTTGAAATTTCGGTTAGCTTCGTAATAATCTGCACAATATTCATTCGCGATAACCAATAGCAATCTACAAGTTTTATGAAACAGTGAAACCAATTCAACGTTGATAATACGCGTTGATGAACCAGTTTGATAGTGCATATTTATTTGCACTTGCGTTATATGTGCACACAACAAACTAACGCGTTTTTTTTTTGTTACAGGTAAATATCGCCGGAAGCTGAAAATTGTGTCAACCCCCCAAGGACCAAAACCATCAATTTGATAAGAAACAATAGAGTTATTTATAATCAATAGCATTATTAGTTGCTAAATAATTTTCACTCTTTCAATTTTTTTTCCTTTCATTTTTTTTCGTACGTTTGCAAAAATAAAATCCATTCTTCCTTGTATATCAAATTTTAATTTCCCAAGAATAAGGTTGACTTTCCCACAACAAATTTTGCATTCTCTTTGAGCCGTTACATTTTGATCTAAAAAAAGCATCGAACAATCTCTATAATCAAGTTCATCCGCCGTTTTGCTAATAAACAAATCGTATCTCGGCTTTATCGACGAGGGAAAGAAAAAAACTAGTCTCGTAGACGAAATGACGCAAGATAGCAGGATCTTCTCATCGTATCGAGCACCAGCAATTACGTCACGCGGTCACGTGCGCGGTATTAAGGAGATTACGCTTGTGCCGGAGGCGCAGGGCCCGGGCATATAGTCACACACCTAGACAGATATGGCTTACATTTTGTCCTTCGGGATTTTCGTTATCGACGACTGCCATCTTAGACGTTAGTTGACGGCCAATTATCGTGCCCGAGGGTAAAACGCCCTGGATCATGCAATTAGATACATAAATTTCTTTGCAAATGCTTATGCTGACTGTTTTAAAACTCTTTTTCAATCTGCTATCTGTTTGAAAATTATTATTTTTTGTTGGATTCTTTAATTAAAAAGCAATTAATTAAACTGTCAATTATATTTTTATTTTAAAGTGTTTTTTAACAAAAAGTGCAGTTTTTTCATTAAAAATTCAAGAATTAATGACACGTTATGCTCGTAGCATTTTTACTGAAATGAAACACAACCTATTCTCGATCCATTTTCTTTCCTATTTCGGCACTCGATTTTGCACAGATTAATCGCAGCGGCACGCGTCAAAGGACCCTGCGCAACAAAGCCATCCGCGTGTGCCTTCATATGTGCGCATTCTCGTTTCGTTGTTCCAGTTTTTTTTTTTTACTTTTTTTCTTTCTACCTTTGTCTTGCAAAGATTCGCGGCTTGGTAAGCAAGACAGTGACGTGAAATGAAAGAACAAAAGGCTCGAGTAAAATGTGTCACTTTTTGTTCACGCAACTTTTCTTCATTTTTTTTAACAAAAAAAAAGAGATAACTTTTATGTACTTAAATAAAATTGTGATTTAATATAGAAGATGTGATTTGAGAAATAGTAAAATAAATAAAATATAAAAAATGGAGCAATATTGTTGAAAAGCCACGGGCGTTGTATCTATCAGCGGTGACATTACTGGAGCACATTTGCCATCCGTCTCCCGGGGTTATCGGGCATTAATAGCTCCCGGGCTAAGCCACCCTGCCATTCTTCTCATTGATTACGGCAGCTAGAAAAATTAGGTCTTTGCTTAGAAGAAATTCTGTTTCGACTTTTCCATTGAAATTTATTTTAAGACTTTGACTTTGCAAATGTGTATTCAGTTTTATTGCATAGTTTGGAATGAGAACTAAAAATTTTTCTAAAAAAGAATAAATTCGGTAAAATCAAAAAAGTCTTTGTGCTACTAAAAAAATTGTTTTTTATTTTTCTGTGTTTGAATTTAGAAAAAAAAAGTTTTACTATTCAAGAGAGTAGGGACTCAGTAAATGACCAAATTTAGAAATTCACGAATTATTTTCCAGACAAATCGTTTAAGATAAAAAAAAAGTATATTTATTTAGTTTTTATAAATATTTTTTTTAAATTTTTTCGTTGTGTAGGTTTCAAATGTTTTCTCGGTAAACTTAAGAAAACAGATAAAAAATTATTTAATTAATTGATAACGTGTTTATTAGATATTGAACTAATTACAAACTTTTTTTCGACTTTTTTTAATATATTTAATAATTAGATTGCTATATTTACTGTACAAATATCTCCAGTAAATGACTACCTATTAATTATTATTCAATTTTATCAGTTAATTAAGTATATCAACTAAAAATAAACTTTGAAGAACTACGATAATAATAAAATCAAAATAAAACAAAATGTTTATACTTCAAAAGATACAACACTGATAATTACAATTTTGTATTGCATAATGCCAACAAGAAAAATTAATTCATTTTTAAGGAGATTCAGTTTTCGATTTTAATAATATTCTACAAAACTTTTAAATTTAATTTAAAAATTAATTCAATTTTTGACAACCATTACAAATTATTTTACAGAATAAATCTAATTTAAAATAAGTATCGCTAAAAACTAAAATCAATGTTTATTCAAAACTAATCCTATTGATAAATAATAATAGTGGTCAGCAATTGGTACATTCACCTTAAAAGCTGATTATTTATTTGTATAATTTTTTTTTACATTAAATCTTAACTAATGATAAGTTAAGACAATCAAAGTTTTATCAGATGGGCCCACCGCGTCGTCGTAACTATAATTTTATGGGTTCACGGTCCGAATCGCGCACACAGACATAAAGCAGCAGGGATGCCAGACGTAGCGCGCGGTCCCCGGTGGCTTTACGGTCATTGATCGGGCTTGTAAAGCAGGACAGAGAATTCGCTAAACGGAGCCGGCGATAAAACCACCTAACTCAGTTACAAACTGAATCTAAACAAGCTGCTTCTCAATTAGTTGTCGTTTAACAAAATTCCGCGCACATTTTTCTGCCCAAATAATTAAAGTCTTAAGCTGCCCAAAATATGTGATGAAGTAAATCTCGCTACTTTTCTCTCAGTTTAT
>JABFPM010001666.1:0-19223 GCA_022817325.1 Idris sp. 1 HC-2018
TTTTAAGCAGAAATAATTGTTTTTGACAATGTTCATTTAAAAAACTTAATAACAAATTTGCTACTATAAAAATTAATTAAATAATTACAATAGAAGAATAAGTTTATTTTATCCATTTTGTGATTTACATACAAATACAATTCTCTATGAATTTAATATTTGACTTAGTTTCGTTTGCATTTTTTTTCAACTAATGATTTTAAAACTTAATGAAAAGTGATGGTATCAATAAAGTTATTTATTTTGAATACTTTTAATAACAAATAAACGCTCAATATATGATAATAATAAAATAATTTACAATAGAATTCAAATCTTATTGAGCTTATAATTTATATTGTGGTAATTGAAAAAGCATCCAAACCGACACAGTGGTACCGCACACGCATCACACATCCACGAAGTTCTCACACAATTACCGTTCAGCCCAACTAATTCGTTAACAGAGCAAAACTGACATAATCGAGGGGATGTAATTTTAATTAGTTTATATATAATATAATATAATTTTTGAAATACAGTACTCAATTTTCATGAATAAAAAAGTCATAAATTGTCTTTTATGATTACATTGTAAATTGTTTATATTTTTTTAGTATTTAATAAGCGATTTTATAATATTACTTGATACATTTTTGTTAGACTTTTTGGGCCTTCCACGTTTTCGGTTTGCGAGCTTTTTTTTTGTCATCTTGACTATAGATGATTCACGGATAGACGATTCGTGATTTTGTACAACGAATGTGTTAAATTCCTTGAATCATTACTAACCAAAAGTATGAATTTAGAACATCCTTTTATTTGTTCAAAAACATAAAGTTAAAATTTGAGACTTTAAAACAAAAACAGAAAATTCAAACGAAAAGAAAAAACTTTATTTTCGTAGAATTTAATATTATATCGAAAGTTATCTCCTGACACTATATGTGTTTTTTACAAATTTATTTCACTAACGAACAAATTAAATATACATAAATAAAAGAGGAATAAAAAAGTAAAATAAGGAAAGTAATTTCTGTAGAAATCTCTGATTTGTTGAATTCTTTTCGTATATTGCATTTTCGATGAAAAGTCGGAAAAAATAAGATTAATTTTCAAGTGGACATTACTAAGTGGGAGAAAGGCTAAATAAAGACTGAAGAGAGTGAAAATTAAAAAAATTGAAAGAAGAATGAAATGTGACTAATATTGTAACAGAGAGGCTGAAACGGATTGATTGGAAGCCAACAAGATTGACAAAATATACAATTTAGTTATGACGTGAGTTACAGCTGAAAAAAAGTTGCAAATAGATAAAAAAAAGAGGCTGTACACTACGAAAACAAGTGTCTCATTTAGAAATATTTTTACGATTTGAAACCCTATCTTAAATAATGATTCTGAGACACCTTTGATGTCTCAACTGATAAAAATGTCTTAAAAAGAGACACTTGTGTTTGCAGTGAAGAATTTGAAAAAAGACTGATAAAAAGCTTAAGTTGCAGTAATTGTTGGCTCGAGAAATAACAGCTAGCTTTTAAAATAAATTCGATACATTTATACTTTTGTTGAAACAAAATTTTCATGTATATTAGAATAAAAAAAAGTCTAAAATATTTTTGATTTTTTAATTCTGTAATGAAAAATTGTATATTTTATATTATATAAATTTTATTCACTGAAATTGAAAGCAAAAATTTTCAAATTCAAAGTGGTCACATTCAAGATTAGAACACATATTTAATTAAAAGCATACCAAATAACTTTGTCAACAAGTTTCGTAAGTTTTGACCGTCGTTGAGTTTGTTTAATCAATACTCTCAGCTCCATCCGACAAAACAATTTCACCAAGCATAATCGGTATAAGAAGTTATTTTTATAATATACAACGCAGTTTTTATAGTTTTTCAACCTCATTGCAATATCATAATCTGTTACAAATTTAAAATATTAACTCTTATTCACAAAATATTCTGGGATTCGCTTCTATTTCAATATAATTATAACTTAAAGTCTTCTAATCTTTTTAAATATTACTTAAATAGTATTAATTTATTGTTGATACAGATTATTTTTTCCATTATTATAACAAATTAATTAAACTCAGACTTGTTTAACAAGATAAATTATTTTTCCCAGAATAAAACTTTGGTTGTGTTGATATTACTTTGAACTAACTCAGTTATAAAATTTTTGTTATTGCAACAAACTTTGTCGTCCTTTCTAATAAAGGGCTGCATCATCTCATTTTACGTCCTTCAAATGTTATATGCTTTGTCTATCTCAATCTGTTTTACATGGTTGACCACGTCAGAAGCAATTAACCATAAGCTTTAAATCAGAAAAGCGGGAAACCAGTTTAAAGCTTATTCTCCATTTGATGTTTTATAACTAAACTTCAATAATTTAGATTATAGATAAAAATTAAAATTTTATGCAAAACAATTTTTTTAACCTATTGTTGCAAAAAATCATACGAGATTTTATAATAATATTTGAACAAATCGTTTTATAAGTCAACTGTTTTAACGAATGATGTAAAATTGTTAAGAAGATGTATAATATGATTTTTAAGATGAATTTTATTGTTGGTTTTATAAAAAATTGAGCTGAAGTGTAAACTTGAATAAAATCCTAAAAACAATTGATAAAATTTAATTTGAAAGATTGATTTGAGTTTTAATTTGCAATCTCATAATAATGATTTTAGTTGTACTTTTAAATATGAAATTAAGATTGTTTTTCAGTAATAACAACTTGTAAGTCAAAGATCACTCATTTTCACTGCACATGCTAACCAGCTTACTGTTAAATCTATCATGGGATATCAACTGACTGGAATAATAAACGATTTGTTTGAATAATACTGCAAACTTGTCTGCAAACTGTTGCAAGTTAACTAAGCGATGTCTACCAACCAAATAATGTCAGCCAACCAACAGATTTTTAGATATCTAACATGATGCTGGCCAAACAATACCTGCTATAATCAGACTATAATACTGTCAAAAAAAAATTAATTGTAAATATTTAATTCAAATGATAAGAGAAACTTTAAAAGAAAAAATCGCCTTTACTCATTTTACTTTTTACACATAAAAAAACAAATCAATCAATTTATCTTGTAACAGTTGTTTTCTTGTTAGATCGTCAAAATGAATATTTTTATTGCACCTATTCTTTTTTAAAGACATGCAACATTTATTTTAAATAATAGTTAAAATATGTTCAAGTTCTTTAAAACATACAAAATATTCTATGCATTAACATTATACATTCGGATGTTTCTTTATAATAACATAAAGCATCAGATCTTCAGTAAGAGCATTTCTCATCTTTTTTTTCAGTAGATGCTTCTAAACAAACGAAGAGCAATATATGCACTTTTTTATATGTAATATTTAATATTCATCTGAACAAACGCGGCAAATAAATGTTCACGAAAACAGGCGAACCTTAATCTGGAAGATGTTTGCATACGCTAGAGTTAGCGATATTACGAACAAAAAATTCAATAAACGCGTGCTCGTATTAAAAAGATTGAAGCACAACAAAATTATATGCGGAACAATCTGATTCTCCCCGTTAACCGACATATCCTTATGCATGTGTGAACTACACATACGATGTACGGATGGGATTTCTGCATGTGTGCGTGTGTTTATTATCCTATTTGAAGGGAAAAAGTTGATAAGCACTGTGCGTACACACTACAGCGTTTGCTTAGCACGCCCTATCATGTCTAGTTGAGTACAAAGGTACTCCGGGGTCGGGGGTCGAAGGGGGTCTTCACTGAGGAGACACTGCCCCTAAGCAAAATACTCACGCGGTCGATAAAGCGCTTGCGCCCTGCTCGAGCTTACTTCAGCCGCAGTGTCGAACATTCTCGTAAGTGACTCACGGATCGCAGACAATGACTCTACTCGATATTGACACTCGGAATTCAACATTACCATCAGATATAATGGGATACGACACACTTGCGAATCATTCTCTCACACAGTCACTGTTTCTTGTTTTCTGCTGCAAGCGTTCTCTGAGGCTTGGGACGAATTAAACGAGTCACTCTAGAGCACACTTGTCCTACATAGTCTTTTACGATGGTCTTCTTCTCTTTGTACGAATACCAGTGCTAATTTTTTCAGTAAACTTCTCAAGGGGAGTAAAATAATGTTGCGTCAAGTTTATAGTCTGACTTTTACAGGTGGCTTTCGGTATTGCAACACAAAGTTAATTATGATATTCGGGGTTACAAATCGTTTTTGGTACTGCATTACAGCCTAATGTTAAAAATAAATGCGTGCAAAAATCGTGTTAAAAGAGTTAATTTAAAAGTACGCGAGTTCAAGGTCACTGAAAAAATGGTTGCAAATTTATTTTTACAGATGTGTTAAATGTTAATGTGTGTATAGTATCTGCAAGTATCGTTTTAAGTAATAGGTTGCAGTAATTTCAAAAAAATAGTTTTGTCATTTTTAACAGAAAAATTATTAACAGAAATATACGTGTACTAAAAAGATAAGCAGGGTTGTATTATTTTTTGGAAGGGTATTTGTATGCATGTTTGTTTACTTTCTCCATAAACACTGCCTAAACTATTGAATAGAATTCGTTCACATAAAACGCACGTAAAGTTTTCACCTTTTTTAACCCGCCCCCTTTTTTTTCTTCTTACGTGATCAAACGTCAGGAGATTTTTTTATACTCCTCTCTTATTCAATTTTAACCATTTGACTTTAAACTTCTTACTAAAAATATTTTATAATTTAAAAAATCTTTTTGTTCAATTTTGTTCTTTGATAAAAACAAAATTGTCATATTAATATAATTTGATTTATATTCACAAGTAAAATAAAATTAATAACACAAACATTTAAAATTCAACAGCAAAATAAAAAAATTAGCAGTTAAAAACATTTTTGTTTTTCCAAGTAAAGTTATTTTAATATATAATAATATGTTGAATTTAATTTTGTTCATTGAAAATAATTGTAAAACTTTCTTACTCAAAAATATTAATTTATAATCTATAATTTGCATCTGAAGCTAATTCTAAATATTACAAATTCCTCTTAAATTTAGGAGTTGGAAAGTTTTATAAAGAAAATTTTTTTCGCATTGAACTTTAAAAAATCTAAAAATTCTTGTAGGCAATCCTAATGTTAACGATACACACCAAAACTAAGAATTTGTTAAGTAAGTCAACGAAATTTTCGGAGCAACAAACTTTCATTTTTATTCTTTGTGGGAAATGTATTCCTTTTCATCTCGTCAGTCAGTTCATCAAAATTGATTACGCAATGTACTGTGATATTTACATGAAAACAGCTCGCCTTGCAACTCTGATTTTAGTTAACGGACGAAAATATCTAAATATAAATCCTGTCATTTACCGTTTTATGGGAAAATCTAAGCCTTCTTGACATTGCGGATAAAAACATGGTGATACACAAAGTGGAGGAGTGTCTTCTGCAACGCTGATTCACGTTTAACTACACGTTTCAGATTGCTCTATAAACGAGAACGACTGCAAAGAGCAAAAGTTCGGAGGAAAATCAATTCGGGTCATCGATTTATAACTTTAGTTTGTTTGAAAATTCAAAAAATATCGGATTATAGAATAAAGAAAAAAAATTTAATCATTAAACAAAAAACATTTATGTATTATAAATAAAATTGTATTTAATTTTTTTTATCGTAAACATGGTTTTTGATAAATAAAAAAGACATTTTTCGAAAAGTATTTTTAAATCTTAAAACTAGAAAAAATATAAGTAAAAAACTTGGTTTTTTTTAGTATTATAATTCTGCTTCATCTTTGTCCTAACCAATCAAATAAAATTTAATGAAGAATCTATAATTGGAAGTTTTATTGATTTTTCTGATCTATGTAAAAGATAGAAAAAACATTCTTAACGTCAAAGTGTATTTTTATAATAAAAATTTTTCTTCTTTTCAGAAAATTCGCAAAATAAAATGGAACATTTAAAATGTATATCTAAAACAAGTAATGATCGATGTAGATGAATATGACATTATCTATCAAAAAAAAAATTCCAATTTTTTATTTATATATATTTTGTTTTTATTATCATATTTTTGTAAGGTTACATTTTTTTACTGATTATAAACGCAATAAATTGCATATACACGAAAATTAGTAATACCTATATAGATCATAATCAGTGAGTATCAAAATAATTTTTTGTAAATATTTTTAACAAAAACTCTGAAGAATATAATTTGTATGTTTTTGATGATGTAAATGATAATTTTACAATCCGATACTCTCGGAAAATTAGTGATACAATGTCAAGACTACATGTTAATAATTTAAGCTCAACTGGCTTAGCAAAAACATCAGAGAAACGCGATGGGGCACTGTTTTACACAGTGTCTTATCAGAGCGCAATGAGGAGCATTAGTTCGCACTTTGAGTATTTAAACAGAGCACGTAATCGTTCCGATTTACTCGACAAATGAACGTAGTGATAAAACACGTTAGAAGATAAATAAGGTTAAATGAGGCGCTTCTCGTTTTTGCCCCTTTTCGACGTATCACGCTTGAAATTGCTTCATTGAGTAACTCGAAATTCCTTGTCGATTCGCAATTTATTTTCTTTATCTATTAAGGCAAACTATCCCTTTGTTAAAAGTATTTTGGGGTTTCGGAACAGGTGGCGGGAAACTGAATAAATTTAAATTATTTGTTGAGGATAAAGTTGAGAATTTAGAAGCAAATACCTATGGAAGCTTGCATTTGCAATAAAATGTTAATATGCGACATTTTTACACTAAACAATCAAAGCCAAATGAATGTTTTTTGATTTTCATTAGTTGACCACTTTTGTAATTTGTAAGATAAAACTTATTTTTTAAATTTTTATTAGCATAAAATAAAGAAATATAATAATTTTCATAATCACTTTGCCATAGGAATTTAGATAATTAGTCTCTAAATCTTAACCCTCTAGTAGGATACACAAATGTAAGTTGTTCTAAACAATAAAAATCGGCCAAATAAATTATTTTAAATAATTATATGCTTCTCAATAGACTCAAGAAGAAGAAGAATTTAACTTGCTAAATGTTCATAATAATGTTTCTTTTTCAAAAACTAAAAATATCTTTAAACCTTTTTAGTATTATACACATTCGCTATGATTAGTTTGAATTTTTATTAGAAATAATTAGTTAAACATTTTTATTAAGTTACTTTTTATTCATACATTTTTTGTAAAAAAAGAATAAAACTCTTACTGATAGAAGACAACAATCTGTATGAATAAAATAATAAAAATAACCCTGTTTGACCACCTTTGGGTTCTACACAAAAAACATTAGAAAACCATATATTTGGTAACTTATCCGCAAATAATAATAAGAGCTTTCCCATAGGGTTAAAAAAAGGTCATATCAATGAAAAAAATAAGCATTATAATGAAATTTCTAACTTGGGGGTTACAACGTTAACTGGTTTTAGTGTGCACATCAATTTTTTTGCAGATTTTGAAAACAACGTAAATTCATTTGCTTAAATAGTGTATCAATATATCCTTGTTTTTAACTTCGAAATTAAACTTTAATAAATTACATTATTGTTGGACCGTAACTTTCGGTATTCCGAACACGTTAGTTCATCGAATAAAGTTTCGAACATATATATAATATAATATGTGTCGTTAGATCAAGCTTTGATACTGGCTCGCCGAAAATTGTACAGTATTTGATAATATCTCAAAACCCAAAATAATAAGAATAACTTAACCGAAATTTTCAACCTCTCGCAGAAGCTCCAACATTTTCCTTAGTTTTACTTAGCTTTTTTAACTTTGCGTCAAATCGGATAAAAAATTGATTTTAATCCTTTCCTTACTGAATTTTGTATAGATCAAAAAATTTGCTTTTTTTAGTAAATTTGGAAATTGCTTCGTATGAGAAACTCAATAATGGCAAAAAACGATTTTTCGATTTTTGGACTTTATTCTATATAAATAATACTTTATATTAAGAGGATTAAAAATATGTAAAACGGTTGTATAAAGTCTACTTTTATCAAGACATGTTACAAAAATTGAAATAACTATTATTGCTTATTTGTTTTACAATCGAAAAAAAATTTCGAACATATAATACGTTACTTTAAAGCAACATACCTAGCGAAAGAGTTAAAAGGGTTTTCTTGAACACCCAAAAGAAATCCCAAGCCTGAAAGACGCAAAAAAAATAGTGTATAACAACTTGAAACATCAATTAACTGCTAATAGAAATAAAAAGAATCGTCTGCTTTTCAGTATAGAAAATAAAAATATTTTAAAATATATTTTGTTTGAGAGAAGTGAAGTTGACGTCTTTGTTTTGTAAAAATAAGTAAAAGAAAAAGGTCAGCTTGCTTCTTTGTAAGCAAGAACAAATACGCAAATTGAAGAATAAACTGTTTTTGATCAACCATAGTAACAGTCAAAAAGATCGTGACTCAAAAAAGCGTTTGTGTAATTCATTGTTTAAACCTGAGAGTACTCTTAACGTCATCGACCTCATTGTCAGGCTAAGAATGTAATGAGGCAAGGCAACAATGTGAAAGAAGAAAAAAGGTTTAGGGAAAAATTAATCCGGAAGTTCATATTATGATGCAGCGAATGCAGCGTTGATTCGAACAAATGATTGCTGTTCTTACGTTCGCTCATTATGAGATTCTGCGTGTCACATTGTTCGGTATATTAGCTTTGCGAGCTCAATTACGATACCATACCACACACGAATGAGTTATCGGTGACCGCAGCAATTTCCATATGTACGACCAACTTCCTGCGGATCCGTTAGGAAAATGATCTCTGCTACATTAGCCGTTGCGCATAGTTCCTCTGTCGCACATGAAATATCGATGACAACATTTTCGCACCGCATATTGATGGAAATTCAAATATTTGATTTTCCTGAAGTTACACTGTTATAATTGTTCATCAAAATTATCATTATTTATGGAAAGAAATGATGAACGAAAACTACGTTTTATTAAATATAAAAAAATTAATACGATTAAAAAATAAGAAATGTAAAAATAATTTAAGATATATTCCAAGTTTTGTTGGAAATTATGTGGCAAGTTTATGATTTCAAGCGACATTAACCTTCAGTTGCCCTAAGGGTGTCTAAAAACCAGAGGGTTTTGAACATCCATGCATCATTTATATTTTAACCAGTAAAGGGGACCTACACTCGATTTAGGACAAAAAAATATTCAGTTATACACAGTGACACGTAAATGTCCGTTGTGACCTGGTTTTGACTATACTATAGAAGAAATTTATATCATTAAATTTTCTAATGATATTGTTTTAATTAATTAAATTGGGATCATTAATTGGGAAGATTACTTTATTAATGATATTGCTATTATTTTGATCTAATATTTTTGTATGGTACAATATAATATTATTATATGTCTACAAAATGATTAATCTTGAAAAAAATATCTTTCGAACTGAAAATGGAAATTAATTATTTTTACTTTAAGTGAACAAGGCAAATTGAAGATTAAATCTTAAAAATTATGCGGTATTGAAGCTGTAAGAATAACTTTTCTAACACCGTCAAAGAAAATGCCTGAGAAGAATTATTGCTTGCATTATTAATTACAATCCAAGAAAATCCTATATATACATGAAAAGATTGCTCCTAACTGAATTATGTTCGAAAATATGCTAGAACTTTTATTCTTTTTATCATTTTCAACATTGATGAGTTCCAGTTTTTTCCTATTGTATGTTACAAATGTGACATCTTATCGGGTACAATGCAAGAAAAATGATCAGTTTTGTTCGGATATAATCTCTTCTGGTGAAAATGAAAAGTGCGATAGTTGTCCTTCAACGCGAACTCAGAGAAATCAAAGTGCGATATTTTTTACCGTTCCCTTGATTTCGCCGCAAGGCTTACCCTCAAACACATTGCTTCTTAACTTTTTTATTGTGCTCAGATTTTAATCACATATTCAAATAAAGTAAGTAAAAAGTGTTATACAAATTGTATCATTTTTTCATTTAATAAATTCCACAAATCAAAATACATTAAAAAGTGTACCGTACAAATAGTTGCAGATTACATTTTCTTGTTGAAATCCGATTAAAAATGATTTACTAAGTCAATCGAAACTTTAGTCTGGATTGACTTTCTGTTAAAGCAGAAGATGGATAAATTGAAGAAATATTTCGCATTTAATTTATGTCTCCGTAAGAAAATGAGTACGGAAAAACGTTGCTATTTTAGGAGACACTGCCAGATAATCCTTTCTGCATTATAATTAGATTACAAACGAAAGAATTTTATAATTAATTAAAATTCATAGCAGTTGCCGTAAATTCACAAACACTAATGTTCAACAAAATTAAAGAAGTTCTTTTGTCACCATAAATCATATTGATTAGTATGCTATCAGATTCCTAAATTTCATTTCGTATAATCAGTAATGGAAACTATTTGAAATGTGAATGAATCAAGTCAGTATCATTCTCCATTCATGAACCAAAAAAGTTATTCAGTCCCCGATAAATAAAAAATCATGAATCACTCTTGGCAATCGTGTTGCCGTGTTCTCAAATTACTTTGGATTAATGCCAGAGAATACATATTCGTGTTTCATACAACAGTTTTGTTTTCTAAGGTATAAAGGACTGCACTCGAAATTATCTACATTTGTGTTTTGACATTTACAATTCAAAAATGTAGTAATATAACGTGACATAGCATTACTTCTGTTATTTTTTCATCTTTTTTTATATAATACACATTCACTTCAATTTTATCAGATTTCAAAAAATTATTACGATGTGTAGTAAATGGCGATCGATCGACTGCGGAATTGAAATATTAAACGCCACTCGCCCTCATGAGAACAGCAGAGAGACCCAGATCTATGTATAAGACAGGGAAAAATTATTTTTCCCCGTGTTTTACATTTTTTTTCATCCTGTTTTATCTAAATAATACTTTTTTCTATGAGTTTTTCTAATAATGTTCATTTTTTATACTTTTTGCAAAATGAACAAAATGTTATAAAAAAAAAGTCGATTGAGTTTCAATATAAAAGTTAATTTGTAGTTCGTAATAATAAATTATTATTAACATGTATTATTAGGTATAGCTCGAAACGAACGGAAGAATCTTACATTGTTTTTTTTTGATGTTACAGGAAATTTGAAGATAAAGAGCTACACTACCAGTCAAAAATTTGGGAAACTCTAAAAAAGTTAAAAAATTTTTATCACTTTTGAATGAAATAATTTCGTCATTTATGCAGATAATTACAAATAATTTTGTTTTATTGAAAGATTAAAATTCCAGCTTTCATATTCTCTAATCAAAAACGTACTTTGCTGGATTCTATGGATTGTTACGTTTAAGAATTCGAAAAATTCGGTTTTTGAAAGATTGCACCAAAGCTTAACAAATTTTGGCAGAAGGTTAAACATATTTTTTTAAGCATACATCACTAAATATACTGAATTATTGCCTTACAATTGTATATCTCTAAAATATTATGATATTATGAATTCCAACCGTTTTTGTTACCTTGACGACCTTTAAATAAAAAATTCTTAAAGTTTGTAAAATTATTTACAATTAAAAAAGGTTTGTGATAACTTTTGAGGAACTTATAGCATTTGGAAATTATCTCTCAAAAACAGTATTTTTTCGAATTTCAAAACGAAACGATCTCTACACTGTGAAAACAGCACGTAAAATTACGCAACATTTTTTGTCATTTTATAGAACGTATCCTATAAAATTACCTTTCAATACGTAAAATCACAAAATATATTCTGCGCGGTTTGTTTCCGGTATTTGTTCTGTAATTTTACGCAAAATGTATTTAAGTGTATAATCAAGCAAAGTACGTTTTTGACAGAAAATTTAAAAGCTGAAATTTGAATCTTTCAATTATCTGCATAAATGACGAAATTATTTCGTTCGAAAGTGATCAAATAAATTCAATAATTTTAGAGATTCCTAAACTTTTTACCGGTAGTGTACACGGAAAAAATTTTGGACCATCGGATGCCCCATATACAGCCGATATACTAAATGCTAAGACGTCATACGCTCCGGCAAGCGGGACGTATATCGTCCCGTACGGGACATCAGACGCACCGAATTTGGCACAACCGCTGTTCCGCCTTTGGATGCCTTTCATTGCATAACCTATAATTCGACAGATGTACCATAGCAAGTACGTCTGATGCCCCGAAAACTTTTCGTGTAGTTACACTCGAAACTTAAAAATTGACGGAATTGGAGTACTTTTGTAAGATTGTATTTTGATTGATTTTCTTAAAATCTTATATAATTTTATTTATCCTTTGTTCAAAAAAAAAAAAAATTGATGTACTCAAAAATATAATCATGAATTCATCTTCAATATAACAAAAAATGGTGCTCTTTGTATGCGAATGTTTAAATATTTGTAAATAATTTTTGCCGATTATATAAAGCATTAAAGAAATCTCGTGTAAACTCAACAAATAACTGTACGCGGATTTATATAAATTATGGATATCTATTGAAATTGAAATGTTGAATTCGTTTAGAAAACATTTCTAAAAATAAAAAACGCGTTTGCATTTTTGTTTTTTATAATAGGAATGTTTTGTCAGAAAAATTATATACACATATATATAAATGTATATATGTATATATTAAATAAATTTAATAATAATGAATTTATAAAAAAAAACTTACGTCAATATACTAAATTAAACTACAAATTTGTATTAATATTAATTAATACAAAAAAATAATAATCTATTATTTTAAATACTCTAATATATTAAATTTAAAGTATTGTTAAAGTATTATTAACAGATTTATTTATAACAGTTTATCTGGACACTGCAAAAACATGTATTTAATTTAAAACATTTTTGTATTAAACACTTTTGAAAAAATTTTAAGAGTTTACATTTTAACCTATCTTTTGTACGTAGAAAACACTTAAAGTGTTACAAAAGTGTTTTAAATAAAACACTTTTGTTTTTGCCATGAACATATAATTTGATATAGTAATGCTTAAGAATTTACATTTATGTAACATGTGCTGTACTAAAATCTCTTTTAATAACAAGAATTTTTCAGATGTTGTTAATTTATCAATTCAACTTTATTTTTCGTAAATAATTTTCAATAAATTGCATTTACAAAAGCATTGTATTTTGAAATAAGATAAATTCGATAAATAACTTATAAAAATACATATAAATCTCAAAATTAAACTTCCGTTGTTGAAAACTAGAAAGAAGGTGGCCACAAATATTACATGATATATTGTTAAAGCTGCTTTAAATAGCGTAAAAAATGCAATACAACGAGATAATATATTTACACTCACACAGATTCCGGAAGCTGCAATAAAAAAAAATTGTTTTTTATACATATTTAATAAAATGTTCAGAAAAATAACATAAAAAAAGAAATATACATTTTAATTATTAAAATAATTTTGTTTATTACTCAATACAAAAAAAAAGAAAGAAATTCACTAAATATTATCTTAATAGCTTTCATGACATTTTTAATTAAAATGTAAAAACAAAATTACTGTTTTCCTGACTTTCAATAGGTCATGTATCAAAAGAACGACGTAGATCTCAATCGTCGGACATTTTATTTTACATCACCGTGATTAAGCGCCTTTTTGTTGCAGCGATTTTACTTGTAAATATTAAAAATCACATTAAAAACACTTTTAATTTGATTATATAAATAAAATAATATTTCAATGAAAAACATTTCTTGATCAAATTTGCAGCGACAAAATTAATGGCACGAGAATATGCAGCCCAATATAGAAGCAGATATTGTGTCGTTTATATAAATTTTTTGCAATTATATGATACTATGGAATTTTGGACTTTAATCGCTATAACATTTTCACGATAATTATGTTCACAATCGATTATTTCCTATTAAATTTGTCCAGTCTCTGCAGATACTTATTTCATATGTGATATTTAATGTGTCTGTTTATATGCGTAGTTTTATGATACATCTCGCTTAACTTATATTTTTATATATCAAAAAAATACTGACGGAAAAATAATGTTTGCTAGAAATGAAAATTGATTTTCGCAGCTTAAACTTTAATTAAAATTTCTTAAATTATCTCCAGTTTCGATTTAATATTATTTTTAGAAAAGATTAATAATAAAGTTTCTTTAATTCAATAATCAATAGTTTAGTTGATCTGACACAATTTTAGGGAAAAAGCTAACGAACAAAATTGTTGGTTTAGTCATAAAAGCGTATAAATAGTCAATTTCTTTTACAAGTTTAATTATTTTTTTATTGTTGTCTTATTTAATATTGGTATTGTCACAGTTTTTATTATTCATTTTTAAAAAATGGAAATATGAACAAGCAAATCCCTGTACCGTATTGCTTATAGTGGCACATAAATTGAAGGGATAGAAGAAAACGTGACGTAGATATGATAACTCTAAAGGTGCAATTGTTAGCGACATAGAAAACTTATTTCACTGATGACCAATAGCTTTTCAGGAGCTAGGAAATTATGTCCGAACCGCATAAAATGATCGATATCTTCATCCAGCAATGATATTCGCAGCTTAAGATGCGCCGAAGCAGATTGTTTTGACGTTTGAAAACGGTAGTAAAATCTGAAAATATACTACAGAACAATGATATGATCCAAACGTACTTGATTTCTATTTGAATAAAATTTGAATAAGTTTTAAACTAAGAAACCCAAAATACTATATGTTTATCAAATAAAAGTTGCTCTTTTCTGACTGAACGTCAACTACAAATTTCATTTTCCTTCATCGTTCTTTTCGTTTCATGCATTTTATTTAATAAATTTTTTAATGATAAATTGCATGTATTGTAGTATTACCATATCTTATTCAGATTTTGACAAGCGTATTTAGAATTATTTACTGAAATATATATCGAGTAAACGTCAAAAAGTAAGTGGCCTATATACAACTTTTAAGCGGCATGACAAAAGCATTTTAAGTGCGCGTTTGATAGCTTTTTTAAATTGACATTTTTTAACAAAAAGTGAAAACATTTAAAATTTCAAACAGATGCGTCATTCAAAAAACTATACAAACTTTATTGTTTTCGTTGCCGTGGCTCTGTGACGTGTTTTCAGAAAATATTTTCACGACCAACTCTAATATTTTTTTACAACATCATGAGTTTATTTTAAAGAGATGATTAATTAAATACAAAATTGTGAACATCTTTAAAAGCTCAAATTTGTAAAATTGTTAAACTTGTAATGTAATCATAACTTCTAAAATCAATAATTAATTTTATATAATATAGTTTTCGATAGGTTTATTATAAAATATCAGCATTTAAGTAAAATTAACCATTTAAAATACTATCACAGTAAAACTTGTTTCAAAAATTTTGTTCACTCATCTTCTATCCAAAAGAATTAATATATTGTAAAAAAATTACTTTGTTACATTTACATCAAGCAGCTGAATTTAAGATATGTTTTTGTTGCTTATTTTAAAATGAATTCTCCTTTCGCTGAAAGCGTATTATATAACAATTCGCACAAAGTAAGAAAAAGTACAAAATTTGTTCAAGAAATATTGTTCGATAAAAGATTTTGGAACCCTATAAATTTTAAACATTTCAATCTTCATTTTGAAAAGAAGCCCAACACTTATCTGCTAAATCCTATTTTCAACACGATGAGTGTTCTTCAATAAATCACCGTACACAATCTTCCTCTGAATTTCGTAAAAACTACGAAAATTTGACTTTTAAGTCAAGAGTAATCTTACATCATTGCTCATAGTAAATTTTTATCGCTATTTGGCAAAATGCCGTTCAGAAGCACATTAGAATTGCTTCTTGAGCTTAAACTCACTTTCCACCTAATAACATAAACCTAATCAAAACGTTGCATTCTAATTTTACAGCTCACTTCCTAAAATTTATATATCAAGCTCTCTCAAGAAAAAGAATGATGCGTTTTCACTTTATTTTTTTGTACCATGAATTATTGAACTATGTTTTACTCAGCAATTCATCAAAAATCGAATAATAATTTTAAAAGCATAGATAAGTGCCTTAAATGAGTAAAAAATTAGAATTGTACATTAAGAATATTGAAAAGTACAACTTAATCTTTGCTACATTATACTCTGTAAAAAGTATGATGAAGCAAAAACTCCCAGACTGATAATGAAATTATAAGCATTTGCATGAAAGATGATTCATTATAAGTTTAGTTCAAAAAATTTTTATCCGGAAAATTGATTTTAGTTAAACTATTTTAAAAAAGTGTTTATCAATAAACACGTTTCTGTACGGAATAAAGATTCAAAATTTATTTAAGTCGAAGTCTTAAAATCTTTAAAAAAATTACTCAGTTGTATAATAATATATTACAATACAAAATATATATAATCATTATCTCAAATAAGAGACTTGTCAAGTATTTATTTATAAAGTATTTCTGTGACTTATTGGAAGTTCAAATTGAGTGAATGTTTTAAGATTTCGGGATATGATACACTCGGAGAAATTTCTTTTTGAAGCAAAAGGAATTGTTCTTTTGAAATAATCATTTTGCTTCAAAAAGAGATTTTTCTAAGTCTAGATTAAATGTTTATTGACAAAATATTAATTTAAGTCAATTAATTTTAATCTGTGTTTTAAAATATACAATTTTCTCATGTTATTAAAATTCTTTTTTAAATTGTATAAATGCTGCAAAAAAAATTTTTTCGGTTCTTTGTTTAATGCTGTTATTTCAATGAAACATAATCGTTTTGATTGACATATTAGACATTATGTTTCAATTTCACAGTGATATATTTTTTTCATCCGAAAAGTGAAACGTTTCGACGATGACAGACATGAGATGTCAAAATTTATTAAAATTGGGCTTATTAAAAAGAGTGATAAGTTATTTCAACTGAAAAGTAGTTGTCTGATTTAAACAACTTAATAAAGAATACAACATTTTCAAAAACAAGATTCGTTTGCTGTTCAGATTAACATTATTTAAATGCCAGAAATCAGTACACCGGTTTCAATATAATACGTGATACCAATTTTAAAATTCAGTAATTAGTATTACCTGTTTTATCACCTGTTTTTTTGAAGCAATATTTCAACGAGATAGAATTTCTTAAAAATACTCATAATTGTTAATTTTGTACACCTAATATGTAAATATATATCAATAAAAAACTCCCAATAAACTGGAAAAATTTGATTTCTTCAATTTTTCACCATATTTCAAATAAAATTATATAATTTTCATTGACGCAAACTCATGACATAAATATAGTACAAAAATATAGTGACAGTTTAGTTAATTGCAATGATTTATTTTGAAATGTGTTTTTTCTTTGCTGCTAAAAATAGGTGACATTAATGTGGCAAATCAATCAGCTTTAATATGGAGAATACCAACCATTTTCGTAACAAATTGTGTATCTAAATATATCGATTCCAAAATGTTATAAGAAAATTCCATTAATCAACGTAATTGATGCTGCTCGTAAAATTTTCATTTAAGACTAACAGAATTTATTTCTCTGTAGAGAATTATTTTAAATGCAAACACGTACAATTTGTGCGAATAAATTTATTTTAAAAAATTATTTAAAGAATGACAAATGATACAATTACACTGGATTAATCACAGTTGTTAAGTTTAACATAAAAACATGAGAAAATAAATTTATGATTGCCATTCTGACCTTGATTTATACAAATGAAATTAACATTACAACGTTAGGTAAATTTTTATAATTTTTATTGGAATAAAAATACTTTGATCTCGATGAACGTCCCCTTCGTTTTTCAGAGGCAGATTCACTGTATTATACTTTGATCAATTCCCCTCGGTATAATTCTATTTTTCGATTCTAGTAACGGCAAATCCGTTCTCCCTTCCAGCGGTAACGCAAATCAATCGATTTTTTTCAAGCAAACATTTTAACATTCAATACTGGCTCTTTTTGTATACGTAAATATTTTTTTCTCGCGCATCAAATGTTTGTAAAGATATTGGTACTATTGTTTTTACTTTGCTTTATAAAAATTGAATTGTCTTCTAAAATGGCGATAACACATTGGTACTTATATATATCAAATTGATCAACTATAATACGCATAATGGTTCGACAATTTTCAATGCTCCCCAGTATAATCTATCTAATAATGTGTTAACGTTAGCTTATCATACGCTATTTGTTTTGCTGACGTAACGTGAATATGTGTCCATTCATAATCACTGAGCCCAACCGACATTCACATATAATGAATGTTTCCAATTTTTTATAATTATAATTACAATTCTTTTGCATTTATTATGCAAAACAATTTGTTCCGCTCACAAGAATAAAACTGAAAGATAACAACTTCTATAAATATGTAAATTACCGGATAAAACTTTACCCATAAAAATACTAAATTTGATCAAAACTTATCCTAACGAGATAACCGCACTGGCAAGATTAAAACACATATTTTTTTTGCTAATTTAATTCCAAGCTTATTCTTTTCAATCCGGTACAATATTGGGTGTTACGTTCTCAAAGTTTAACTAAAAGTACACTCGCATTAGACATAACTTTTGTACATTTTTAATGTTTTTTTTACAATTTTTAAAATTTTAAATAAAAAGCTCTCTTTATTTTTTCCAGACATTTGCAACTGTTATACTTAAAACATTTTTTCAAGTTCTTTTAATTGGATGATATTTTTTAATTTCTATGATTTCTGTTATTATTAGCAGATTAAAAAAGCTTGCTTTTTTATTAGAAATCGATCATTAAAAGTTTAATTTCATAAAATATTTCACAATGATAAAGGCAAATTGAGAAAAAAGTAATTTTTTTTATTTGTTAATAAATGAATTTCATTAATTAAGCTACTTTTCCTTACACGTGCGGTAAAAGTAATTACTTGTCTCACTCTTGTAAAGAAACGAAGTTTACTTAACTACACTGAGAGAATTATGATTTTAAAAATTACGATCAGTGCTAGTAAACTAAATGCATAAAGCACTTATTACATTATATTTAATCATTATTTAAAACAACTATAGCGGTGCTAGAAATTTTTCAAATAACGTTTGAACTTTTTTAAACAATATTTAAAAAAGTTCTATCACTGCTAGTTTTTTTTAAATGGTGATTGAATATAATCTAATAAGTGCTTCATGCATTCAGTTTACTAGCACTGATCAT
>JABFPM010001667.1:0-19217 GCA_022817325.1 Idris sp. 1 HC-2018
GATTATTGAAACGTGGAATGAATGACAGCCTCCAAATTTATTGTTGCCAACTTAAACTCGAGCAAACAAAAATCTAGGGGGTCACGATTCATAGCGACTGGGTGTACGCGGTCATTTTCTAGAAATATGGCAGAGCCAGAGGAACCGACTCTATATAAGTTTTTGCATTAAATTATAAATCGGCCATTCCAAGGCTATAACTGGCACCTTCCGTCTTATTTTTAACTTTTTCTTTCACATTGTTTTGCTTACTTATCAGCTTTTCTTTTATACAGACTCTCTTCTGTGCTACAAATCGCGCATCGCATAACACTACTTTTGTGTTAAAAAATTGTGCAAAAAAAGTGATTACTAGCATGAATTTCGAGAAACGAACTTCACTACGTGAAAAAGCAAACTTCAAAACATCTAAAAATTTAATAAAATTTGTTTTTTATTTTTCGTCATTATTCATTATTTTTCGCTTGGGTCAGTATCACTGCCTAATTAAACTGGGATACATTCGACTCTACATTTCTTTTACACATTCGACTATCATTCTGTATAAAAATATTTGTACTACGCGTTTTGAAAGGAATTAATAATTATACGATTATTCTTTGTCCGTAAACAAAGGAAGATTTATACAGTCGCGTTTATCGACCTTATACTTTATAAAGTCGGATTATCGACCAACATTATCTTATTTTACAAATAAAATAAGCAATAATTATTGTTCGTTATCTTACCATCAGTTAAAATATCTGCCGGCCGTAGACAATGCATCCCGTGCATTAAAGTACTTTATGATTATGAGCAATTAAATATCTAATGCCTAATTCTGTGTTTTGATAAAAAAATTGAAGTAGAAAAGAGGCAAAAAACGGCAGCAATTTTTTTTATTTATAAAATAATGTCAACTGAAGCCTACAAAATTGATTTGAAGGCGGGATCTAGTAGAACTCTTAATAAAAGCAATGTTCCAGAATCATCAATTTCCTAGGTATTACAACTGTTTAAACGATAATATAACCATTAAAACTTATTAATATTTCTTATAGAATTTGCAAATATATTTGCTATCAATATTTTTCTCCGAAAAACCACCACAACAAACAGCAAATTTGTCTTTTTATTCAATATAGCACAATTGATTTCATTGACTGTATATGACAATGTTCTAGAGGTTATGGCCGCCACATGGTTACCTAAGCTTACATAGATCATAATCAATGCTTGTTTTCAATGCAACAGGCAATTTTATCTAGTGCCTATATTTTGAGTGTCAGAAAATTCTGGTGCCCAAATTTTTGACCTAAGATAAGTGTAACATGATGGCCGAGGTTTTACACTATCTTATTATAGTCAAAAAATTGTGTTCCAATTTGTTTTCAAGCAAAACCGAAAAAAATATATAAAAATAGACGTTTCTTTTGGATTTGCTAATATAATTTTTAATATATGTTTGTTTGTATGTTTATAAGTCAAAAATTGATGATCTATTTAATATCCTGATATTCGGGTTGATTGATAAAAATGAATGATATTCGTTGAAAAGAAAGAAGAATATCATTCATTTCCCCCCTTTTTTTCCCCGTGATCATTTTCCCCTTCTTATTAAAAAGGGAAAAACGATAAAGGGGAAAAATGATAACAGGGAAAAATAATTATATTTTGCAATTCAAATTTTGACATTTGTAGCTATCTTCACCTTTTTTATTTGACAAAATTATACAAGTGTGTCGGTGATTGAATTAAATGAAAATAAAATTCGTTTTTATTAAATATCGACGGTTTTCTGTATTACAAACATACTTCAAAAACTAACAATATCTTGTGGAAATGCCGACAAAACCAAATTGCTATGTGTCAGTAACAACGACTGCAATAGGTGCTGATATTCAAATTGTTCGTGGAGGACCGGAGGTTTCTATTTATAGATGTGTCGCCAATGCAGAAGAGGTTGCAGTCATCAGGATGGTCGAATCATTGAATCTAAATGGCAATTAACAATCATTAACGCAAAAGCACTCAACAACTTATCCCGAATCTTATTTATAATTAAACAAAAAATAATGCCGAAACATTAATTTCTTTTTTTAAAAATGCGTAGGCTTTTTTGATAAATTTGGGCATTTCATAAACTTATCGTTTAATTGATTTCGGGTTATTCACCGATAGTCGTATGTTTCTGTTAATTTTGATTCTAATTAGCTGACTATTTACGTCAGGTTGTTCCCCCCTGTATTGTTCTGATTTCAATCCGTTGGCATTAATTTGTATATTTTTGACTTCGCTATAATTAATTTTATCATTTTATTTCTTTTGATTTTAATTTTCATTTCTATTGGACTTTCTTAATTCTTTGTTTTTTTAATTTCACCAACTCTCTTTTGATTTCTCCGTCGTATTTTGATTTGGTTTTTGATTTTGATCCTGTTGAAAAATGGACGAAGAAATTGCAATTATTGTGGAACAAGCGCGAGAATTGACATCTCATATCAAGCGTTTTCACGAAAATAACAAAAAGCATGAAAAAAATATGAATCGGTCAGAACTGCTATGATTTTTGCACAATGGCTGACGAACGCCGCATCCAGCTATCTGAACGATCGCTGACTGATGCTGCTAAAGAGGCTCGAATGGCACAAAAATCAAGTAGAAAGGAGCAAGACGACGAGGACATCAATTTAGAAGGACAATTTTATAGCGCAGGCATAGCAGAGTAGAGATAAATACATTATTACTATGAAAAAATATAAGTTAAACCTTTAAACGCGTTTTTCTCGAAACCATGTTTTTAAAATCGGGCGAAAAGAAATCTCAAATACTTATTGATCGATCGGCCTAAATCTTTTTATTTCTTAATCTACATAAAAAATACTAAAGAAATACGAGGGCTTTTTTTAAAGTGTTTTATTCGTTTTTTATGAACGTTTTTATAAGAAAATTTGTGCCCGAAAAATGAACTTTTTTTTTCAAACATGCGCCATTTTGTTTAGAATCAAAATTGTCAAAATCCGGCTCGTATTTCTTTAGAGTATACATAGGAGATTAAGAAAACATTTTAATTTTTGTTCTAGGTTCATTGGTGTGTCCAGAAGTTTTTCGCTCGTTTTGCCCTACGCTCCGAGAGAACCCTCCATCTTTTTTAAATTATGACGTCATTTTTGAAAATTTTAATTCGAAAAAAATTGAAAATAAAGTTAAATGTATATCTAATAAAGATATGAAAACAGTTTTTTAATAGCACTTTTAGATTTTGTTATAAAAAATCTAGAAATCGACCTTTTTTTCCTAGTCTGGAGTGGCCTAACCCCTTAAATAAGTGAAAAAACCGCTAAAAGGAAAGTATCTATAGAATAGTTTGTATATAGTCACCCTTAAATGTTCATTGAGCCCAATTTTTTTTCTATGTTTGATAAGTCAAAAAACAAGGAAAAAATTGTTTTGAAGGTGTGCCCTGAGTTCCAAAATTTCGATTTTTTATTGCTGCAATGAAATTGTATATAAAATTGCTTTTGATAACATATTTAAGGGTGTGTCACCCTCAACATTTCTAGGGGCACCACTACCTTTTGTTGATTTTAGAGCGCAAAAAACAAGAAAAAAATTACCCCAAAGATGTCCCCTCAACCAGAAATTTTTCGATTTTTTACGACTAAAGACAAATTATCTGCAGAATTGCTCATATACAATGTTCAAGCTGCAAGCTGCAAACTGCTTTACAATGTAAAATTTAAAGATTGTATTCTATATGAAAATAATGCAATTTTACTTTTGATATAATTATTTATAGTCTAAAAGTGCACAGTGCTAAACTTTTTGGTCAAAATCTGGTGGAATTATTTAATTTTCACAAGCACAAATAACACACTACTAGAAGACCATTATGTGTTTTTTGAATTTGAATTTTGTCAAATGAATGTATAAATGTTGTATTATTATTTAATGGTAAACGGTGCGGTTTATTTGCTTATTCCATGCTTTGAGTTGATACATATATCTATAAATGAATATACATCTTCTTAATGAATTGTGTATGTTTTATTTTATTATTATTATTATTTTTTTTTTTCAAGTTTGCTGTTAACCACACAAACTAGCAAAGTAGTTGACAAAAATTCTCTTTACTTTTTTAATTAACGTTTCGAGTTTAGCAAAGAGAGTATATAGCAATCTTTTAACCTATATAAACTCGGAAATTCAAAAAAATTGTAATTTCACAGTAGTAGGACAAATTGAATAAGTAACTAGGATCTTAACAAATTAGGTCAAAAATCTTAGTAGCATTGCAGCATTTTAAAGCAAAGCTCAAACAAGATTAGAAAAAAATAGAAACAAAAAATTAAATTCATAATTCAAATGAAATTTAATTTCAAGAAATTCGGTAGCAGAAATAGCAACAAAAAAAGTAAGAAAAAATTTGGAAAGCTTTTCTCAGTGAAAATTCTATTTTAGGTTAGAGGAGCTGCCATCTTTTTTTCTTCGCCTGAACAAAAGGACATTAGGCCTGTTGGAGCGCTCGCTAAACCTGCGCTCAAAAGGAAACACAAAGAGGGAAAACATAGAAAGGATAAAAGTTTACACCGTCAAAGTGCATCCGACTGCTCTTTGATCTATCATTTCTCTGCTTTTGTTTTTTAACTGTGTTTCCTTGCGGTGAGGTATTTTTAGTGTCACTGTATTTTCAGATGTGTTTATTTCACATTTGTAAATATACAATGGTTTAGCTCCAGTTTTTACACAAATCCCATTAAAAAGCGCAAAGGTTACTCAAAAACTAACACAAACATTTTATTGCCTGCAACAGTCTGGTAATTGTTGTGCAAAAACTTTTTGGTTAAACATTGACGGATATTCAAATGTTGAAATTTACTCCAAAAAAGCTTTTTCTATCTACCCTAACAAAAGAGTTGTTCTACTACAGCTCTTGTTATTATTAATTCACAAACAATTAAATAATTTTTATTTACTTGTTACTGTTGAAAAAATGTTATTCATGTTTTCAAAACAAAATTTGCATGAAAACAAAAATTGTGTTGTTTAAAGTTGTTGATTTTATATTAATTACATTTGTTTTAGGGAATGTGATTTAAAGCTTAACATTGTGATTTCATTATAATGAGAAATCAATGTATTGCAGAATGCTATATGCTCACAATGTTATTGACAATAATTCATGACACATTGCCGTTCATTTCAAAATGTAACAATGCGTGTATGTACAATGCGAATTGTACATATATTCGAGTGTTGAAATCATCGCAAAATGACGAAAGCTCGGAAAAAAGCTCGAACTACTAATAGAACACGGAAAATGATCACGGCGCATTTTTGCGACAATTACCTCTCGTACTGAGTAGGCTTTTAACGTCAATATTACAGTGACGCTTTTATTTTTCATGTATTCACAATAGATTTAGTCGTGTGATTACAACTGCATTTAACATACTGAAAAGAGCTTGCGTAAACTTTAGCTTTCGTAAAACAAAAGAAGCGTGTTTTAACCTTCAAATGTTACACGAATCAATTCTGTATTCTCGTTCAGTATTTACACGAACTCCGCTGTAGATTTTTAAAAGCATTTACTGGTCATCCAATCTCGAAACGACGCTTTTATTACTTTAAATGCTATTAATGAATAATAAAATTTCCGTTAACCAATACGATAAAAAATGGCTTTTATGTTAAAAAACAACAATGAGATATCGTAAAGACTTGAGAAACTGGAACTGAACTTGCTTGAATGGCATTAGGCGTATAACGATAAATGCGGTTCGACCGAAAGTGTTCAGTCAGGAAATAAAAATCTACGGTAAATATGATTTTGATGGAATTTTGTCCATTGCATCTGTCAACTAAAGTATATATAATCACGTTCACTAAATAAAAATTGATTTTCGAAAACAGTGATTGTATATTATAAATAATACATATTTCACTTAAATGAATGAATAGTTCAAGCAAATTAACGGCAAATTGTGCATAACATTTTTTTGTCAAATCCAAAGTGATAAATAAAAATGCAGCAAATTAAGTTTTTAATTATATTTTAGAAATAGGATACTTTAAGTGGCAATCAATTTTAGAGTATAACGAATAGAATGGTTAGTTAAAGGTAAACTAAAAACCAATTGAAAAATCCAATTAAGAAATACATTTAGAGTTCATTTTAATCCTGATTGTACTCGTATTGGAACACAATTCCATTTTCTCATCCATAAATATAACTATTACTTACTAGTTGGATCAAATTGTTACGCAGCTTTTCTTTTTATTACATGACTACATTTTTATGCAGTTTCCCCCAGCAAAGTTTCTTATATTATTTCGCAATCACTTCTTCATAATAAGAATAATTATTTGTTAAAAATAAGCCGATGTATTTTTTTTTTTTTTTTTTTTGGCATCAGCAAAAAACCCTATTAATACATCTGGGTTACTAAAAGAAGGTATTTATTACATTCCAATAAAAAAAAGGCTTTGATAGAAAATTGCAATATTAATTTCAACGGAAAGTAATTATGGTATTTTGTTGAAAAGGAAACAAGATATTGTTTAGGACCTAATTATTACATTTCAATTGCAAAGCATGTATTGCAATGACTTGGAGGCTACTGAGAAACTCATGCGGTAAACCAAGATCAGGTGAGCAACACAACAACAAGATTGAAATCGATTTGATAGCCACAGTGCTAACCGATTCACAGAGAAGCTTGCGATTCTGAAATCGTTTTTATCGCTTCACTGTATTTACACGAATTCTCAGCAATAAATATCCTTGAAATGCAACTTGCTTTTTTCTAGACTCAATTTCCTCGTCTTTATTTGTTTGCTTTTAACAACACTAATGCAACTGTCAAACTTTTCGGCTTTGATTTTGTCGCGTGTGCTGCTGCATTAAATGTTTGTTTCTAACATTTTGTAAACCAAAAAAAAAAAGAAGAAAAATCTGATGAATAAAGAAGAAGAGTTGCCTTTTATAATTGCTTATTTCAATTTGAGTGATTATTTTGTTATTAATAATTTAAGATGACTAACCTAACCGCATCGTTTGACCATTAGGTCAAACTAATTATTCAAAATGCAACCAGAATTATCATGTGTTGCCTTAAAGTTGAGTAAACTAATATACATAGATGTCTTCTATAAAATTCTGGTGATGTTCGAGATTTGTATAAAGTTTGGTTGAATAGAAACTCTGTCGAGGAATGATCTCAACAACAGCCCGCATATCCTTTTATGGTACTTTAGTAGAATGATAAATCACAATACGCAGCGAGATTAAACTTGAGTCAATCCTTTACATGAGACCATTTCATTCAACTTCTGTCCATGTATAATCGTTTATACAAAGCACAAACAGGACTTCAAGTTCTGTACTAATATTTAAACAAATCTCTATTATTTAATGACAATGCATTATATGAAACAAATAAACATCGTTAAATACACGTAGGAGAAAAATAGAAAAATATTAAACTCGACTAAAACAAAAAAAAACAAAAAAGCAAAAAAAAAAAACAAATTTGTTTACATTTATTTCATACACGGTGAACTTTCAAAAGTAAATAAACTGTTTTTATGATGACTTGTATTAAATGACGAAAGATAAAGTCAAATAACGTTTATTAGTTTGTTAACAGAGTTAACAATAATTTTGTGCTACACAATTTGAATTTGTATTTGAAATTCATAAAGTATTTTACTGTGTTTATTAATGGAATTTTTTTATATATTGCCAAAACCTATTACGTTGCTTTGAAAAGAAATCGATTTAAGATAGTCAAACGCACAAAATGTTGCTCCGCAGCAGCACACTCGACATCCAATTTCTAATGTCCCTGTAAATACATTTATTTGAGAAGCTAAAATTTGTTAAAACACAAAACCTTTTCAATATTCATGTAAATATTTAAATCCGCCAATTTTCGGCGTCTCTCAATTTTTCTTTCCAAATACGTTTATTGAGGCAACAATACGTCCTCAGCTACCTTCTTCGACTGCAAATATTTTATCTCAAGTCGCGCATTTTTTGAACGTCAAACACTTTTTTCCAGAGTCAGAAAACTTTTCTACTCCAATTATGATAACAAGGTCACCATTTGTACACAAGCACTTTACTTTTGTAAATCAAGCGTTCGAATTACTTGTTTGAACATTTCATTGGAATTAATCTAAAAGTTGACTAAAAAAATCCTTAATTTGATAATGAAATACTAAATATTTCATAAATAAAATAAACATTAAATTTCAAGATTCGGAATTTACAATACATGATTTGGTGTTCCAAATGAAGCTTTTGAACAGTACATCGAAACAGTTTAACGTGATCAATAGAATTGATTTAAAAGTACAAAATGTTGCCTAATTTGAGCATTATGACGTAGTTGAAACAAGTGTCCAGCTGAAGCAGAGTGTTTGACATTCAAAATTAACGTATTAAGAGATGCAGTATTAACTACATGCAGAAAGGTTTGTCAAGCACGCTGGGGTCGCGTTCCTCCTCTAACCTCAATTCAAATGTGTACAATCTGCTGTACTATACACTGTAGTAAAGCGCGCAACACTCGCTGCTATTTCTATATTTGTGTCTATGTGTCACTGCACACGATCAGCTCATATTGAACCTTCACATCGAATATCTGGATAAACATTCTTCAAACGAGATTTTATCTTTCGCTAGATCAAATCAACAGTCAGTATTTATTGTGTAAAAAAAACTGCTTATAAACATTTACATATTTTCGTCTTATTTGCATCTCATCAGTATGAAACTATTAATCATATCAATTAGTCTGAATATTGACGTAAAACAATTTATGGGAGTTTCATCCCTGGAGAATGAAATCAATAACAATCCATGAGGAAGGGGCTATAAAATCGTGATGCGGAGGTTGGCACCAACCAAACCACGTGGTGTACACGATACCGAAATCATGGATCGCATCGTGGACAATCTCTTTCCGGCACACACGGAAAGAGAGTCAGACCCAGTGACGCAACTCGATAACGCTAAAACACCTTTTAGCGAACAAGAACTGTCAAATGCTATCCGGACAATGCGAAATGGCAAATCTCCAGGGCCAGATGGGATTCCCGCAGAAACACTGAAAGTTGTTGCGGCTTCCAAACCAGAGGTGCTACTAAACATGTACAATGCATGTTTACTGACAGGCACCTTCAGTAAGCCCTGGAAGCGGCAACAACTCGTGCTTATTGACAAGAGCAAGGGTGACAACAATCTGCTTTCAACATAACGTCCGCTATGTATGCTGGATACTGTCGGGAAACTACTTGAAAACTTCATTCGACCCAGGCTTCTTGAAGCAATTCGGGAAGCCGAGGGCCTATCACCCCGGTAAAAGAGGTGACTAGAGCTGTGTTAAGAAGCGCACAGTCTGGCAATCACTACTCGAGAAATGTCGTTTTAATGACACTCAATGTCAAAAACGCATTCAACTTGCTCAGGTGGGCGGATGTCTTCGACACCTTGGAGCACCGTTTCCTTGTCCCTGAATACCTTTTGCGTATGATACGGGACTACCTGAGTGAGCGAGTCCTGATATACGACACCACAGAGGATCCCAGGGTGAGACCTGTGATTACAGGCGCAGCATAGGGCTCAAAATTGGGAACTGATCTGTGAAACGCAGTGTACAACGAAATTCTCGAGCTAGAGATTCCAGCAGACGCAATGTCATCTGCGTTTCTTGTTGTGTATGGAGATGATGTTGTTGCTATTATCATAGCATCAAATACCGAATTAGCACAATTAAAACTTAATCAGGTAATGAGACGCGCGAATGGCTCGTTAACGACGAACACGGCCTCCAGCTAGCCACTCAGAAAACGGAGATCGTTGTACTAACAAGAAAGCGGATTGAAACACTCTTCCCGATGTCCGTATTGGGTGATGTTATTATGACAAAGGAGACAGTCAAATATCTGGCAATAACGATCAACACTAAGTTGAAGTCCTTCACACATATTGAGGCTGCCTCTGCTAAAGCAGCGCGTGTGACGACAGTGTAGAGTAGAGCGGATTGATGTCCAACATGTCCGGTGCGAGACGGCTGCTTATGTCGAATGTTTACTCGATCCTCTTATACGGTGCTGAAGTCTGGGCCGATGCACTGAGGATCAAGTTCTACAGACATGGCATGACAGCTGTACAGAGAACTTGCGCTTTGCGCATAGCCTGTTCGTACCGAACGGTTTCAGAACCGGCCGCTTTGGTGATCGCCGGTGTAATACCCATCGATCTGCTCGCCACAGAGAGAAAAAGTGTGTACGAATGCGTGAACGGTGTGAGTAAGAGTGATGCAAAAAGTTAAGCAAGCAGGACCTCCATGCAACGTTGGCAGCATAGATGGGACATGAAAAGTCGGGGGAGATGGACGGCCAGGTTAATAGGATCACTAGAACCGTGGCTTCTTCGGAAACATGGGAATGTGGACTATTTCCTGACCCAGTTTCTCTTGAACCATGGCCTTTTTATGGAATACCTGCATCGCATGAGAAAGACTGATAACCCTTTTTGCATCTATTGTTGGAATGCGATCGATGACGCCG
This sequence comes from Idris sp. 1 HC-2018, assembly GCA_022817325.1. Taxonomy (NCBI): domain Eukaryota; kingdom Metazoa; phylum Arthropoda; class Insecta; order Hymenoptera; family Scelionidae; genus Idris; species Idris sp. 1 HC-2018. Next base: position 10,558 of record JABFPM010001667.1, read on the forward strand.
AGCACACCTTTTTCCACTGTCAAAGTTGGGAGAGGTGCGTCAAACGGCTGAGCGTGTGCTGGAGACACTGACTCCAGAAACCATTATCTCCAAGATGCTGGTTTCTGAGGAGAATTGGGTAATTGTGTCGACCTTTGTCCACAGTGTTCTCTTGTCTAAAAGTTCATGTCTGAGGGCATGTGTAATTGCATGTCTGTTGCGCTAAGATTGGACAAACCATCCCGAAGTAATGCGATAAGCGGTTCCAGGGTGGCGCTAAATTGTCAGTGACATGAGCCTGAAATTTGAGTGTGGTTAGAGTCGTAAGTGACTGCTAATATAATTAAGACCCATTATGCTTTGGTTATTGACTCGAATGCGTGACACTTTGTTGAATAAGTTGCGACGCGCATGCCAAAAGTATTGATTTCACGAATGACGGATTCAAAAATTGGAGCCCCCATTTTATATAACTACATTTCATTTACGCCGGTCTTTACATATAAATTACCGTTGAAAATCATCAATGAAGCATCAATTACCGGGGCAAAAAGTGCCCCGGCATTTTTACAAAGAGTAAACATCGAATATAAATTACCCAAAATTTATTACGTAAATGATTTCCTGAATTGAATTAAATGGCGGGAGATTGATAGAACGAAACAAGCGAATTTGTTATTGATTTGCATGAGTGACGACCAGCAGAATGTAAATTAAAACTGAAAAATGGCTAGGGCATTGCACTTGAATTTGTAATATTATTAGAGAATTCGCAAAATACCAATATGTTGTTAAACAATATTAATTATTAGCAGCGCATTGTTATTAAAGCAAAAGTGAACAAAATGCATTGAATAGTTTAACGAAGAATTAAATTAAAGCATCATCTTAACGATCAATCATTATCATAGTTGATTATACAGTGGCGTTACATCATTACAGTAATTGCTTGTAATTGAAATTTTCGATAAGGTGACAGCAAAGTGGCAAGTAAGCGTTTTTTCGCTAGCTTCATTTGAAATACTTTTAAGAAAAAATTAATGAATTAAAAGAATTTGCTGATAGCGTCAATTTGGGATGAATTTTCGTAACGATTGAATGTGAAATTTATGGCGCGGGAATAAAATATAAGTTTTGATGGTCTGTGTTGGAGAGAGCGAGCATCCCGATACGGGAATTACTACGAAACTGCAGCAGCCGACAGTCTCATCGAATTTCGAGTTGTACAAGAAAATCGAATTAACTCCTAATGATGCACAATTTTTGATGCCATTAATTAATGAAAGCAATGCTCATCGGCTCGTATTTATAATTTCGATCGGAGCAATTGAAATTTAGGTACACCGAGACGCGGCGGTGCTGATTAAATTTAAATTCTGATTTGGAAATGCGCTTTACGGGCTAATGAAAAAAATATTCTGCCATTTCTGTCCATCAAGTGCGGTGACGCACGTGGGAATCCGGCATTAATAAAAAAAAAAAAAAAAAAAAAAAAAAAAAAAACGAGAGAAAAAAAAGTCGGACCGACCGAAAAAAAAGTGAGCGAGAGAAAACAAGCTCCGCGGAATATTTTATTTCATTTCCCACAGTGGCGCATTTAACAAAATTTAAATTGCGTGCATTTGGAAGCACATATTTCAGTGCCAGTCACGATACAAGTGTATCATTGTCGTAGCTGCGATTCGTCGAATGCAAAGCGCGTATAGTTACACGCGAGGGAGTAGGTGTAACGATCGATCGAAAAAATATATCGTAAGCGAAATGGGAGGGAAGTGAATTATTGCTGTGTACTAAAGAGACGAATGGCAGGTACGACCAGCGTAAAGTGGGAGAGAGCAGGGGCCATAACCCGCAGGCGCTTGCGCTTATCGAGAATACGTGTTCCTCTGTTTCTCCCTCTGTCTCTTTCGCTCTCGCGTCCTGAACCCTCTATTTATTTCCATACAAAGCTCTGACGGAATACCTCTTGACGGTAAGAGCGCACGAACTGCGACACGTTTTCAATCACTTTTTTGTTCGTAATTTTTGCTGTTCCAAACGTGCCACTGCTTGTGTCTTCTGTACACAACTTTTGTTCCAAAGTTATTAGGGCTTATATGAAACTGATTTGAACGCTTGCCACCACATGCCGTTTTATTTCAAACATTTTTGACCATCAATTACAAAACGAATCTCGTTCACGCCAAGGCTTGCATTCGTGTAACTTGTTTCACCCAGTCGTACAACATTTTTGTTCAATTGCTCAGATCAGAGTGCCGCTGAATTAAATTTTCAACTACTGCATCAGTCGGCAAATTGAATTTTTGATTTAAAGCGCAAAGAATTATTCAATTGTGCGTTGAAAAAATTTTTCAATTTTATTTTCATCCCTTTTAACTAGTAATAAAAATGATATTTGGCCAAATAAACTTAATTAGATGTTATTTGCTGATATTTTTGTAGACAATTTGATCTGCCGACTTTTTTTAAATAAAAAAAAAAGATTTCACAGTTGAAAGTTTTGTGGAGAATTTTTTTTTTTTTTTTTTTCAAATATTACCTGGTTTAGATAAAACTGCTTAAGTGTCTGCTTACCTGAAACAAAAATAGAATAAATGAGTTTTCTTTTGATTTTAAAAATTATTTATAATCTAGCACACAAGTTTGATATGGAGAGAAAGCTTAGAGTACTTATATTTTCATCACATCACACTTAATGGAAAAATTGAATAAAAAATCCATCTAATTTTTTTCTTGAAAGTCACAGCATCAGTCCCGTCTCTTTTATACCAATTTTTCGTAAAGTCACTTTAACGATGCTACTTTCTAAAAATGTTTTTTTATAAGGACAACTACCATCAACTTCTTGACTCTTATTATTTCTTGTCTCACGCCATGTCTTCTTCCTTCATTCTTTTCATTTTCTATCACATCGTCAAACTTTTCCATAAGAAAAGACAACAACGTGGAGCGGCCAGAAATAACGAGACGTCGAGTAAATTTTGTTGCTAAAGTAAAAGCGAAAGGACACGTTTCTTCTTTTAAACTTAATTTTCAAAAAGTACAAATAATACGCTACGTCAAATGCTCCACGAAATTGTAGATAAATATTCAATTTTTAACTACAATGAATTTTAATTTCAGAATTAGCTCGCACAAGTTGCAAATAATTATTTTGTCCATTTATTTTTACACTTTTAAAATTAATTTACATGTTCCAAAAACAAGTGATCCAATCGTGATAACTGCCACACACTTGTGCCTCGTGTTCAGTTTTTTTTAAGCATAATTTGCTTAAAGCAGTTGTAGTTGGCTGATAAAATTATCAAAAACATCGGAATAGCGTGAAATGCACTAGCAAAAAGCAACGGCTTTAGGAGAACCCCGACGAAAGGTCAAAGATTGGATAGTTGGATGGCGTAAACGGGCATCATGAAATCTCAGGGGTTGAATTCTAATTAAAGGAAGGATGCCGACTGTAGAAATTAGCTGGAATTTGTCGGTCGAACGACACTAGCGTTGCTTTCGTGCTGGCGCTAATTAAACGCTATCAATGAGTATAACGCAGGCGTTAATGCATAACGCTATTTTGGTCTTAAGGAGCTTCATTTTATATTTAAATATAAATCACAATTTATGTTAAACTTTCATAAAATTAATCAATATTATTCTTGATATAATTTATAATAAATAAACAGAAAACTGTACATTCAAAATGTCAAGGATATACATTTTTAACAGTGTAAATCCAACAACATTGTGCTCATAAAAAATATGTTTTCTGATTATCAGCAAGACTAATGTAATGAATTCCTAAAATGTTGTAAACAATTGTGAATACCTTTTTAAATAGTTTTTTTTTTAATTTAAAATAGTTATTGAAGATATATTAGTATAAAAAATTGCAAACTTATTTTAAAAAACATAAAACGAAAAATGAATTAAATATAAAAATATAGTAAACTCTTGTTGTTATGGCTTGCAGTCACTGATTTTATTTCTGATTTATTATAGTTCAGTTTTTATATCATTATTTATGCACATAGATAATATCTGTATATTATATAAATATATTATATTATTGTTAACATAAATTTATATTGTGGCTGACTTGATTAAATTTATACTACTGATTTTAGACTAGGTCATTTTTCAATGAATACAGTAAAATTTTACTTTGCAATATAGACAAGTTGAACGGTAGGAATGAATTTTTAAACATTTTTTCTCCAGTTCGCAATCTTGATATGAAATGAACTAAAAGGATAGGAATATGCCCCTTACCCCTCATCGTCCCGAATGCATCCTTAACGTTTCCTTCAAGTTAAGTAATTCCGTTTGCGAAACCTCTCTTGGTTTTCTCGATGGCGAATCGACAAACGAGCGATGCTAATCGTTCGCATACAAACGTGGATCGAGAAGTTGAAGACGCTGGCTTTTCAAACGCAAGTGTTCGAGCTTCTTGAAGACATTGTCCATATAAAGCACAGGTGTAGCTTGGCTCCGTTTGACCCGTCAATTTCTTGAGAAATTATTCGAGATTATTTGCTTTCCAAAAAAGTCATAAAAACAAATTACGAGCCTAGAAATAAAACAAGGAGTACGAACAGAAATTCAGTCAGACACAGTATTTTTCTGCCTGTCTCAGAATTATCCAAATTAATGATTCTGTTAATTAAAACTTTTGTTTTATTAAAGAAACTGTTATCACAATAATGCATTTTCTATGAATATAAGCACTGCTATATATATATATATTACATATACATATATTTATAAACATTTTTTCGACCATTTTCATACTTTGATTTTGCTCTTTTACATTATTTTTGGACATTTTTTAAGCGAGCAAGTCAGATGCCACTTTAGAATTCATACTAAACGCTGGATAAGTATAAATCGATTAAAGATTTTATAATTATGCTAATGAATAATGGCAAATAACAGGCAGATTAAACTAATTATTGGTCATCAGTTGGATTGGTTTTGATGAATGTGGCTTTTCCATCATGGATTCGAGTGTGAATCGGTGGTCGAAAAATTAAACTTGACATGTCAGCTAAAACAATCGCATATTGATACCAATGTAAATTTTACACCTAAATCGTTATCCATGAATTGATACCCTAATTGAGAGAGTAAAATCCAGTATTCGCTCCGTCAAAATGAGAGCTTCTAAAATTATAATCCTCTAGCCATTACGCTGAAAGTTTAATCGCATTCTCGTATTAAATGGCTTACCACGACCAGCTTTAAATAGCTATTTAATACTGATGCAATATGTCACCCAAAACCTCGTAGGTTCCTGCCTGCCCAAAACGACCTACTAAAATGGCCACAAGCAAAAAGCTTTATGCCGTATTATTTTGTAATTTCGACAACAATACATTCGACTTTATCTTGAATCAAAAAAGGTTATTTCATTTTTGACATAACTGGATTTTGCATATAAATTCCGGTCTCTGCATCAAAAAAACTTTGAGCTAAATAATTTATTTCTTTTTTTTTCAACATTATATATGACTAAAAGTTGAAAGGCTAAAATTATCATTAAAACTGGTAAATGTTTAGTAGCTTTCATTTACTAACTTTTCACTACCATATAATTTAGTTCAGTTGTATAATTCAAACAATTATTTAAACAGATATTTCGTATTTGAAAAATTATTATGATATAATGAATGAAACTTTAACCATAAGTTAACCATACCTATAAGACTTGTTACTTGAAAATTATTCCAAAAAGCTCATAAATAATATGATAAATTATATGTAAAATATTCAAAAAGATTAAATTATCTCACAGTTGGTGTTTCAAAAAGGATCATTCATTACCTGTCGGAAAAGTTTGTACAAAGTAATTTGCTCATGAATTTGCATTACCTTATGATATCCCGATGGTTGACACACTGATCAAATAAAACGAAGCAATATTGATGTATTTCCGCAGTGAAAGAAGGGTTGGCAAGAAGGTGTCTGAAGTAACACTGACTGAGCAGACAGAAAAGACGTATGTATAGTTAGCACGCCCCGTTTTTCTCCAAATTGAAAAAAAAATATAAGCATTTTGCGCTAATTTATTACCAAAATTATATAATTGATAGTAAATTAGCACATCATTAGTCCAAAATGCTTGTATTTTATTTAATTTGGAGAAAGTAGGGGTGCGAACTATATGTACGTATAGAGAAGTGCCTTGGAACACACAGCATTTTGATTCAGAATTGGATTAACGCGGCTCTAGCGCCATCGGCTGCTAATCCGTTTTCGACTTAATCTCGTTGGCCTTCGGCGAAGATGTACTTCTCGAATACAGTATAATAAGACAAAGAAAGACAGATAATGGCTTGCTTCACCCTTTCAAGCAGGATAACGAAAATGAAGCTAGAAGAAAGAAGCGAGGAAAAAAAGTATAAGTTTTTTTTTTAGACAAAGGAAGGCAATGAATAAAGGTTCATCGAATAGTTGTAGCCAATTGGATTGCAACAACTTTGTTCGCAGAAAACGTCAAGCTGTTGCTGTCGCTGCCGATGCTGGCAAAATATGGAATTAACGACATTACACTCCCTAACGTGGGTAATAGCTTTGAGAAGGTTAGCCAGCCTTTTTCCCCTGGGCAACCTGTAACACGCGAAAATCTTAGAGCTTCACGTTCGTCGAAGAGTTTTACCACTTTTGCGATTTCGTTAGCCTGATGAAAGTCAGAAGATTCTTTTTCTCTTTATCTACCGATATTAGACGAAACACAAACTTTGTCGAAACATTCAGGCTCTTTTGCAGAGTGAATTATTCGATAAAGTGCTAAAATTATGAAACGTTAATTTTAATTGAGTCTCTTTAACTATAGAATTGTACACAAGCAATAATATAAGTATTTTACAAACAATATAACTGAAAAACATGAATGATCAGTTAAATTTATCTGATGGTTTAAATCTTTGTAGCTTGTAGACATCGATGTAGCTTCAAAATGCAATTTGCCAACAAACTCTTTGAATTGATATAATATTGTTATTTTTGTCTGTAAATGACACTAGTTTTAATCAAATGATAACGTTTTGTAATCTTTGTCAGCATTATGTTCCCTACAAGCATGATTTAATGATTGTATTCGGTACCATATTAAATGCTGATAACGGTACTAACCTAATTATTTGAATTAAACTTCATGGCATTGAAGGAAATATCAATTTAAATGTTTAACTGTAAAAATAAAAAATAAAATAAATTTGAAAATAACAATTTCTCATTTTCAGATATTCAAAACTAATTTTAAAATTTTTACAAATCTTAAAAACATTCTGTAATTAGTTTTTAATAATTTTATTGATATATATATATATATATCAATAAATTAATATATAAATATATATATTTATAATAATAAATAAAAATAATTTTAATATATTATTATAAATATATATATATAATGAAAAATAATTCTATCGAATGTATTAAGATGTTTTATTAATTTTTCAAATTAACTTTAATTATATTTTTATTTGTATTACAAAATTACTTTTGTATCAAATAAATCTTATTATTTTATTTATTGTATCTTTTTTTACTAATAAATTATCTCTGTCTTTAATAATTAAATCTTGTTTAAGAAATTATATCAAGGAAATAATTAAATAATAAACTCAAACAAAAGAAACAATCAAAAAATTGTATAAAAATATCAATAATATAGACCGCAAATTGAACAAACACTTGATCTTATGAATAATACATTTTTGTTGTGATTTCAATCTTCATTAATCGTTTCTGCCTCTTGAAAAAAAAATGAGCGTCAAATTCATACGTGATGCATGTGTCAAACCCACGCACGGTATACATCAGACGAATGCACGGATCAAGCGTAGAATTATTTTAAATAGATATACCAAAGTCGTGTCACGTGTAGGCGAACATGATTATTGTTTTTGGAAAAATCCTTTTGTAAATGACAGCCATTCATTTTGATCATTACTTTTTATTATTTATTTTATGAAGTAAGATATAACGAATTAAACAAAATAAGAAAAGTAATAAAAATATTCTAAATTCAATTGACTATTTACTAATGTTAAAGTTATATGTATATTTTCTATTATAAAATTACAAAACACTTTGTTCATCAAATTTATAAACTAATTTTTTTAATGATTGATTCTTTATAAGATTTTTTTATCTACAGTTTATTATATAAAATATGCAATAACTTTCGAACAAAAAGATTGTTATCAACAAATTTTCCTCAAAACATTGTTTTAAGAATATTTTTTTTAAATTTTTCTACTATACTTGATTCGACATTTATTTAAAATATTAATGATATTTCAAAGCAAAAACACAGACTAACAATTTGTGTGATATTCTGAAAAGTTAATGGATGATCGGTATAGAAAGCATTTCTCTCTTCTTCGTTGAACCAAAGAAATGTAACCCATTCGTTTTAGTTTGCCTCAAAGGGCTAGGAATTTCACAGCGGTAAGCTAACCAAAGATTCCAAACTCTCGCATCTTGACCTATGCTGAACAAATTTGCGGCCGCGATTGCTGTCTGTTAAACGAAATGGATTCTCTTTTAAGTTTAGAATCGAACTATTAGTTTTCGTTTCTCTTTTTCAGACTCAATATCAATACAAAAAGAATCTCAGCTGACGTATTCTCAAGCACCTCAAATTAATCTTTTTTTTTTTTTTTTTTTTTTTTTTTCAA
>JABFPM010001668.1:0-19215 GCA_022817325.1 Idris sp. 1 HC-2018
GTGGCATAAAATATAACCCTCGAATGTCCGGGGACACGTTTCCGTCCGTGGAAATTGTCCAAATTACCGAAAAGTACCGTTAATTAATTTTTATGAAATTAAAACGGTCTGGCAATAGCACAATTATTCCAAAATTGTGTCTGCGATTTATGTTTTATTGCAGGGAATTTTTGTCCCTTAGTTAAAAGTAATCGCAGCTTAAACGCAGAGCTTTGTTTTTGAATTCATTTCGGTTCATTAGCGCGATTTTTATTGAGACATTAAAATTCTTTATGACACCCCCGTTCATATTTCCTCCTTTTCATATTCCCCTATTTCTCCCTCTGGTTCTTTTCATTCTACTTAGTTGCGGTACGTGATACATCTATGATAATTTTCGTAATTCCGAGTTACGTATGTAGCCGAGGTACTATACAATATATTCGCGTGCATGTCGAGCGTCTTTCAGAGAAGCTTATAGCTTTGTTTTGCTTAACGCAAGTGATTAACATATTAACACTACATTGCTGGGCCACCATCTTTCTTGTAAATCTCTTTTAGTCTTGACTTTTTACTTAGAAAACCGGCCAAATTATAGTCATTTCCCTTTCGGAAGTTGTTACCTTTTATTTATGAATCGTTCGGGAGTCTACTTTTTGCATGAGGCGTGGTTTATAAAAAATTTAAGATAAATAAGCTGCAGCTTCCTCAGCTTCAATATCAGTTAAAAGTTCATGCCGAATATTTAAAAAGCTAGTTATAAGAACAAAGATTCAAACCAAAAAAATATGCAAAAAAGAAAGTGAAAAAAGATGGACAACTTGTTAAATATAATTTTGTATTTACAGTTGATTAGCATATTGAGCAATGTTTTTTAATAAAAGATGTTGACTGTTCAAACTTTTGAAATTTAAATACTTGTTTTTTTCTAATGTTATAAATCATGTATAAATTTTGTTAATAAAATGAGAACACAATTTAAATGGATACATTTTAATTTATGTACAAATTTCTCTTAAATGTTTAAGAGATTATGAAAATATTTTAGAAATATTATCATTTAATAAAACTTATAAATATTTATTTTCTATTTAACTGATGTGACATGTAAAGACAGCTACATTGTAGGTAATTTAAATAATAGCAGCTAGAATTGCATAATATTAATGCAAAATTCAGAGTGAATTTTCGTTTTAACATATATTAAATTAAAACAAATATGCAATAATATTTTTACAAGTGTACTATGTATTACAGTTGATAAAACTGTTGATAAAACTAATTTACAAACAATTTGTGCATGCATTTTTCATGGAACAAAATCGTGCCAACTTTCGCGATAGTTTATTTCTATTTTCAAACACAAACATTATATTTTATTTATTCTCATTCATTATTATTATTATTATTAACAGATCGTTTTTATCCTCTTTCCAGAGATTAAGCAAGAAATATCTGCAATCAATGCAGGAACAAATTGCCGAGATAAGTACTCAATGCAAACACGATCATATCAAAGTCTGCTGTAGTCCTTTGTCAGAAACACTGAAACACAATGCACTTCTCCAAAACAATCAGTTGTTGTTTACCCCAAACAAACCATCAGACAGTTGATCAAAATTTTGGATGTTCCCAATTTTTTGTATATATAATTCCTTTTCACAGTTCTTTAATACAAAATAAACTATAATGGCACAAGAAATCAAAAGGCCAGACAATACAAAAAAATCAAGAACAACATCTTTCACATTCAGAAATGATTCAAACTTTAGATTAGAAAATCGTGGCTGTGATAACATTTTTTTGTTCACAGCTGAAGAGTCTTTGGTTAACCGAATTCTCCAATTCGTGTTAATTAATATTCTTTTCTTGGTTTGGACGACAACTGAAAAGTGCGGACGTTTCAAGAGGGTGCCACTCTTCTTTTAATGAGCTCAGTTGTGTTTCCCCTCAATAAAAACTTATCATCCTCAACAACATACTCCCTGTGCATTTGTCCTTCCACTGTTACTCTTTAATATACATGTGTATACACATTTTGAAAGTATTTTGTACTTGAGATCATGTGTATATAATTTTTTTTCTTGCGTATTCACGCGTGATGCATATACCTCAAACACACTCGCACCTGTACAAGTCGCATTCAATGTATCATAAGACGTTGAACTTTTTACACGCAAGCAGTATCATATTTTTATAATCGATAAAAGCTTTGAGTACGCGATATTTACAGCTGGCTTTGCATTCGAACATAACAGGTGTGATTCTATCCAACACTGAAGTTAATTAATTTTGATTGTAGCGTGAATTTAAATTGCATTTTACATTATAATTAATTTCTTAATTTATTATAAAAATTTATGGGCATTGACACACTGGCATTATAATCAATACAAAGAAGTTAAGACATTTAATGGTAGTATAATGTAAAAGACTTATTTTTTGAAATAAATAAAAAAGAAGAACAAAGAAAAGATAAGAACATTTCAAAGTGGGTATCTTAACTGAAACCTCACTTGTTAATCAAAGCAACCTTATCTTATAGAGGTCATTATACGTTATTTGAATTTTAACAAAACTTGTAGATTATAAATTATAAAGAAAATCTTTTGAAAATAAGAGTAACTTTGTTAAAAATGATAATTATCTGATAAAACTCTCTTTTTTCACTGGGCAAGATTTCGAAAATCTTTCATTGAACAATTTTATTCGAAGATGAAATTATAATTCAATTAATGGTCTAAGTATACGTCTATTAAATAATTACTGGTTGATAATCTTTAACTTCCTAAACTTTCAGACAAAAATTTATAAACTCTCTGAAAACTTTCTTTTTTGTACTTAGTTAGAGTATATATACATCTTCTCATATATATATATATATATATATATCATCTATAGCTTCTTCAATAAGAGAAATTGATCATTTTCTTTGACTATGCAGCAGACTATAATGGGCTAAAATTGAGTGCTTATTTTATTTCACAGAAAATACTTTGAATAAACTTAACGATTTACCTACTTTTATCTTAGCTTGCTAGAAGAGTCTCAAATATAATTACAAATTTACAGTATATAATATTCATCTTTATATACAAAATTCTAGATGAAGTTTTCATTTAAGCAGCTTCACACAATTACACATCAGTATCTCACTGCATGTTGTATAAATCTTAATTAATTTTTTTTTTCGTACATCTTTTTTCTATTCTTCGATTAAATTCTTAAACTAAAAGTCCGCATTTTGTTAGAACATTTTTCGATCACGTAGTATGATTAAAAAATTAATTGGATTCTTATACATCGAGAAAAAGGATATATGTGACAAAAATCTTAACCAGTAAGTGAAGAGGAAAAGAGATAAAGGGAGTTACTGAAAAAAGAGTCGTTCAAATGTTGAATCGACAAGGAGTTAAACGAAAATAATGATTCGATGATTTTCCGCGTTTCTGCGTTTGGATTGTTGTTAATTAGCACATAGACGGACGTTAATTACCCAGGTTGGTAATGCGCCGGGACGCTTAATAGACCGCAACCGTCCGCGCTTCCCTGAAAATGCATTGCGGTCACGTTTTTCCCTTAGGCGCTGAAGAGATTGGTAGATCGATAGGTATGCCTGCTGAATTACCAAGGTATAATGACGAGTGGCATTTATCGAAGTGGACTCCAGCACGTCCGCAGACTTCTGTCTTTATACCTACTATATAGGTCGAGTATATCAAATATTTAACCAATCCTGACGGGAGACAAAATTTATCTTTGATGAAATAACAATTAATTATCGGCAGAAATCAATTATTTATGCGTTTTTTCAATTTTACAGATACATCAGTCATATTAAAATCAAATGTTTCATTAGTTTGTTGTTAATTTAAAGTTGCCTTTTTTTTTAAATATCTTTCAAATATTTAAAACATGTATAAAATTGTAGAGTTCAACTGTGTAAAAATAAAGTGAAAAAAAAGAGTATATTTTATTTTCAAAATTCACTGTCAAGAATGTCTGGTCACGAGCTAAGATCACAATTTCGCGGAAATGTAATAATAGCCGCCATGTGATGTGGACAGAAAAGGTTATAAATGTATACTCTCACTGTCTGATTTTAATTTTTTAAGATCAAATGCGTTTGAATATTTTGCACTTGGTTGATAAGTTGATAAATCAATAAGTTTAGTTAAGTATGTATATTAAAAATGGAAACAAATTTTAAAAAGCGACGATTAAAAAATTAATTGCAAATTAAAGCATTTCTATTTCTTAGGATATATAGATTTAGAAAAGAAATTGACTTGTAATACAAGTTTTGCTGATAATTACAGCTTTTTTTCGACAGACTAACTGAAATAAAAATAGTCTTGGACTTTGTCATAATCTACTATTTTATATTGAAGAGTCGCTGATTTATATAACATTTGAAAAAATAAATATTATTTTGAAACATTTTTTAAAATGACGTTTTTCAGTATAAATTATTCAATTTAATCTTTCAATTTTATATCCTATTCTCTTCTTCATAGGCTTATCATAAAATGATATTAACTGTAAGTATAATGAAACTGATGTCGAAAATAAATTTTAAATGAAATTGTATTAATGATTAAATTTTCATAATATATCAATTGATATATTATTAATTATTATTTTGTTCATCTTTTATTACGTTAAACCTGAAATACGATTATTTTATTCTGAATAAATCTCAAAATGTTTAATGAATTTTTTAGTTTTTCACTTCTTTCTTATAAAACAAAACTTTTCAACGCTAAATACACGCACCGCTCGTTTTTCATTTAAATCTAATGCAAATTTATTAGCATTTAAAATTATTCTTAATTCCTCTATTAATAAAACAGTATGCTGAAAAGATTTTAAACTTTTTTTTGGAGAAAATCTGAAATATGACGAACAAGGTTTGGTAATGTTTTAGTAATGGAAATGAATGCTTTCGAGACGTGTAGTGCGTATTTTTTTCTGACTGACGAATTTATCCAGTATCACAAAATATTGCGCAGATTTTGACTGCTTTAATAATAAATCAAGATTTCAGCAAAATATATTTCGGTGATATCGATAGCTATCGTGACATGTAACATGATATACAGTCTGATTGACAGAGATGGAGATTCAGACGGATATCCTTTTATGTTATGGTTATCCCTTCACTTAGTTATACATGTAAACAATTTTTTGAATATAAACTTTGCACTTCAATTTTTCGGCAAAACAAATGATAAAAATGATGCCTAAAAGAGAATGATTTAAATTGTGTATGATTTTGAGTTTTGACATTTGAATTCCTGTATTTCCAAGTCTTCATTGTCACAAAGATATCATTTTTAATCATAGTTGTGAGATGTATTGCACATGAAATGATAGTGCTTCTCCTAAGAAGGATATTGTCGAAATATTCCAAGGTGATGATATCCATGACACTCAATTTAAGAAAGTTGTGTATGAAAGATCCAATAATAAGAAGCTATCGTAACAGACCCACACTTTCTCAAATTATACAAAAAGATTTCAAAGTAACATTTTCTCACTGAGACTAAATCTAAGGTTTGCTCATATATATGATTATTATATTTAAAACCAGTTTTTAATCTTAAAGAAAAAAAAAAGATACATATTAAATAAACATTTTTTACTTTTCACCTTTTATATTCTTTGTAAAAAATCTTACTAAAAGAAACTTGATTAAAAACATCGAAGTTTTCAACTTTTGTGTGCAAACGAGTATATCTAAAATTCTCTGTTTCAAAGCACAGAATTATTTGTCTTTTTCATTTTAATGTTTAATATCTTTTTGATAAAATACTTAAACTGATTTTTTTTGTTTTCCTACAAATAAAGCTACTTTTCAACACAAAAAGATTTCCTTCCACTTCATCTAGTGGATTTGTAAAATGCCATCGTTGTCCAGTGCCGAAAATACCTTCCCATTTGGGATTCATAGCCGCTAAATCCCCTGATTAAAAACAACAGAAGTACGAAGCGTGCATAACCGCGCGCATTATTAATCATTTGGCGTGCTAGAAGCGATGTTTACAGTGCCGTCCCATTTTGCAGGCAGACAATGGGTTAAAGGGAAAAGCGAGTCGGCAATTTGACTCGATGGTTTCAAAGTAATTTGTGCTAATACCTCGAGAACTCTCACTCCCTGTCGACTGTTTCAATGCGAATTCGCTTTGCCCGGCCCATGTGCAAAGCCACAAGTTTTGCCAGGTTGGCACGAATCTCCAAGTTTGAATGCTCGTCATTTGAGTCGCAACTTTTTCTGCATCGAAAACAATGTGTAAGTAACGAGTGCGAGTGAGAGACTAACAGCAGAACATTCGGGGCCATTGGCTTTTCGGGACGGCAGCCAACCGCAGGCGTCCGTCCGGCTGTCGCGCTGCTTTTGTCCGCGACTATGGTCAGGGATACCATTATTCAACGCAAATTCTTGGCAACCAAAAGGGGGGTTCCTTGTGTGGTCCCGTTTTAGAAATGCGAATTTCGCGGATACCTCGAGGTTGTTACAGTCGTCGAAGAAATGGAAAAAAGCAGCGAGACTTGCTGCAGCTTTTTTTGGCTCCTTTATGTTTTGTTTGTTATTAGCACGTTACAGCCGTGCCGAGAATACGCGGCTAATTTATTGCCCCGGGTCCCGGTGCCGCGTGCCTCCGGCGTCCTGACGAATCGGATTTACGGCGCGCCACTCGCCGGGTACCACTTGTAAACACGTGACACGTATGCGAGTAAAATAATGACGATTTAGGGAGACCACGATGGGGTGGGAGGATTTGCTTGTGGTAAGTATTCATAAAAAGAAGCGGAACAAAAATGAAATGAAGTATTCGGAAACACGTTGGGATATAAATATATGAAACTTGATGATACACAGCTGGACGTTAATTGAGAGATAAATTTTGGCTGAGCTTTTTTTAATGTCAAAGAAATTGTTCAGAGGCTTTTCCTAGTGGTGCACAGTTCTTCCATGTAGATGCGTATTACGATTTAGTTGTGGTAATTTAATTATTTTTTCCTTTTTTTTTCAATTTAACATCGAATTGAATTCAAAAGTATCTATTAATTATACATTGAATATGAACTACTAGTTGGACACAAAAATGATCTACTATAAATAAATTATATTGAGAAAAAGTTTTCTGCTATAAATGTTGTTAAAAATTTTTTTTACAAACTTGGAAACAACATCTTCCAAAATTCAGAGTACAATAAAGTACATAAAATGTAAAGTGTGAAATTTACATTAATAGTATTGAATTATTTCATTACCAATATATTTTTATAATTTTTTATCAGATATAAAAATTTAGGCAACTAAGAAGGTCATTTTTGATCTAAATAGTGAATCTCTATTATCGTCAAACTTAGAATGTTTAAATAAATTAAATTTTTTAAAAACAGGCTTTACAATAATTATTGCACATTAACTTGTGATTTGGATTTAAGTAGAATTAATTATTATATTGATCGGAAGAATTGAACCAAGTCCCTCGGTGATGTTACTAACAGAAATCCAAAGTTTTCACCACTACATCAAGAGACTTCTCAGTTTATTAGCTGTCTTTAGTTTACTTGATTCCCCACAGTGGTGTTCCAATACATTAACTATTCCTTCAACTATTACCACGCAATAGAACATACACAAGTACAACAAGCTTTATTATAATGCTAAAATGAATTGAATAATTATTCAAATTAAAAAATACAATGGGCACTTAATCTTTAGATTACTAGACTAGTTCATTTAATAAAGCAAAACAGGGAAATATTATTATATTTTTAATTAATTTATATATTTTCATACGCAATGTACAAAGTATAAAGTGCTGCTGCAAAAAGAAGGAAGTTTATATCGTGAAAAATTTTAATTAATTCTTAAGATTAATAAATAGAAAGAAACAACATTATTTTATCTTTGATATAATTTCAAAGAAAATGTGAATACACTTGCAAAAAAATTATACACGTATTAAAAGTTTCATTTCAGATATAAATTTTTGCTGCTAATTTTACTTTACCCATCACTTTTTTTATTTCTTGTTTCTTTATGTATCATTTTTTAATTAACTTTAACACTAATTTGTTACTCAGATGATTTAAAAAAGTTTAAAGAGTGTTTGGATAATTACAAAAAAAATTTTCGGTGTACCAAAAATTAAATGTGTAAATTAATGCCAAGTTGAATATACGATTTAACGATTTTGGTAATTTTAATGCAGAAATGAAAAAGTATTAATATCACATGACATAAAATATTATTCTGGCATAAATTTACATATAATGTAGACAAGAAATATTCGTTAGAACTCTGTGATAACATCACTGTACGGGATATTCAATTATTAAAATGACGAACACTGGGATGAAAGTTTGACTAAAATATGACTAACACAATTTCTTATTAAGGCTGAAAAAAGTTACGTCATTTAAATGGAAAAAGTTTCATCGAAATAATTGCCACACTGAAAATGTATACAAAAATTTGTAAATATAACACGTGCACTTTGCATGTTCGACGAAGTTTTTAGACTATTGTCAGTTATTTTTAGACAAAAAGTTGATTAGATCAACCTTCCATTCAATTGACCGTTGTAAATTTAATGACGAAGAAGTATCGTGTTGTCAATGATCTTACGAACTGACTTTATTGATGTGTCATCATAAGCGATTAATTAATTGCAGCATATTTTCGAGGACAATAAGAAAATTTGATACAATGTCATGATCAATTGCCTTTCATAAAGTTATACGATTTAATGTTTGATATATGATTCTGCATTTTTTATTAAATCGCATTTTGCTAGAAATAATGAAAAAGTAATGATCCAGCTGTTTCTCAAAAGTTTTTGATTGATAAATTTCAAAACTATGTAAAAAACCAAATTTATCCAACAACATAACATTAATATAAATAATATATTTTGAAAAAACACCCTTTAAATAAAAATAATTAATTTTCTTTAATTTTTTCGTTAAAATTTATGAAAAGTCGTTTATCTTTCATATTTCAGTATAATTACAATTTAAAAAGTAAAAGTCGTTAAAGAAACATGCTAAATTACAAATTAATACTGTGATCGAACAATTTTAAAATAAACTTTTCACACCTCGTTTCATTAATTGTAAATCGACTTTCGTTCGCAGGACCTTGAAATTTCTCAGCAATTCAATCGACGCGAATCAAACAGCCAAACCGAAATGGAGAAAGAAAAAAAAAACAATCAATGTGAGTCGATTTCTCGTCGTAAAAACAAATCAAACCACAATGAACAGCAAACTGATGTTTCCTCCGCATTTTTTTCTTTAAAGTAAAACTTTTCATTAAACCGTAATCATTAATTAACAGTTGAAAAATTGACAAAAAAATTCTTTTCCGTAGCAATATCTGCTCAGTAATCGACGATTTAGAGTGAGACAAACAGAGTTTTGCATTTAGTGCAACGGCATACATATGTGTAGAACAGACGAGTTGACAGGAACGCGAGTAAAGTGTTCACGAGTGGGTCATATACGCGCGTCAGTTATAACAAATAGAAAATGCAACGGAGGCAAAAGGCTTTTAAAATATCGATCGACACGCGGGACGGCAATTTGCTCGCATGTAGGCATCGTGTACCGCTGGAAATGATCTATGTCGAGAGGGGAATTAATCTCGCACGATAATTCAACACCGCGTTTCGGAGAACCGCCACGACAATCCCAAAGTTAATCGATGGACCTGCGCGCAGAATTGATTCGCCTGCGGTTGACAGTTCGCTGTTCCCGCTGCCGAGACTGTCTCCAGACAACGCCTTGTCCGCAATTTATTTATTTATTTCGCACTTGGTATTTTTTTATTAAAATAACGATTTGATTATTTGCCGATCAGTCTGTCTCAAAATCGCAATTTTCTAGTGCCTCAAGAGCTGGGAAAACAGCGTTGTTTGTACGGCAAGTTCATTAAATAATTATTTACACAACATTCTGACGGCTTTTTTTAATTCGCTGGAAATCTCACGAAATCACAATTCTTTAATGTGATTTGCGGCTAACTCCTGGGGATACAACAGTTCCAACAGCTGAGTCGTTCGGGTAGTAACAAATGTTAATTCTAAAGAAAATGATGAAATGAGTGATAAATTCTAGTGATAATGATGAAAAAAAAAATAATAAATTGAACAAAAGTAAAAAAGAATTAACTGTTGAAAAATTAATAATTGATCGAACAAAATTTTTTAAGAACTTATAACATTGATCAAAATTAAGTAGTTTGCTTTTTTTCAGATGTTTTGATCGATCAGATTTGCAGAATACATCTACGTTATATGATGATATTGATATGGAATTCGTAAGATACACCACAAGCTGACTACCAATACGTAATTTGATCTAATGTAACGTCGACAAATGGTATAAGCTTACACTTCTGGTTGATAGTAAATTCTACTCACTTTAGATTAACATTCTGCAATTTGTTAACATTAACTGAGCAGCCTGTTTTATTAGGAAAACGTCAAACATGAATGATTATTAGTGAGCACGTTTGTCATGGAATAGTGTTGTTCATTACTTTACAAACGAATTGTGATTTACAAAATGTTTTCATGAAAACCGTCGCTGATTCAATAAACTGTTTGATTATTCTATGGAAATTTCAGCTATTCCCACTACAGCTCAAATGAAAATATTTAATAAACGACTGCATGCTTGTCTGCTAACTATTTATGTAGATATTGAAATCACGTTTCTAATTTGGTTAATATAAATGCTAATTCAAATTATATAGAAATACACAACTTATCATGATTTTCCAGTTTCCAATGTAATAGTTTGTTTATTTTTTGTTTGAATGAATTTATTGAAAATTAATAAAAAAAAAAAGACTATATGTGGTGTCACTTAAAATTTACCAAGCCTTCTTTTATACTCGTTTTAAAATTATCGTTAGTGATTGATGAAGATTTAGATTTACTGGAATTACCTAAACAAAGAATGGAAGAGGAGTTACTAGAGCACAAAGAAAATGCTAAATTTATAGAGTTGGTTGTATGAGCAAAGGCACTATAACAGATAAATGAGATTAAGTTCAGTTTCTTAGAAGATTGTTAAAGTTAAATTCTTCAACAGATTGGTTACGATAATAGTAAATTTGGTGATTTTGATGACAAATTTATTATCATAATTTTTCATTATTTTTTATAAATGCTATTAAAGATAATTTTAACCCATTCTACTAATGTAATCTCTCTTTAGCTGCATGTTATTCTTCTTGTGCCCATTAGCTCAAATCTTGTGCAAAAGCATTTCTTATCAACTTCTTACAAAACATGAATTTGAGTGAAACATGTATCTCTTAATTCATACATTATAAATCTGTTTATACAACATAATGCACATAATGCATATTGTATTTAATGTCGTTAAAACAAACCGTCCAACACGCCGAGTGCTGTGAAGTTCCAAGATGATGTGCGACACACACATATTTTGCCTCTGCGTTTAGTGAAACGTGTCTAACTTTTGCTGAACACCTTTACTTAAGAAGGAAGTCTTCAAGTTGACTGTGATGTCAATATTTTATGTCATATTAAATTTTCGCCTACAAAAGTTTCTAAACTTTAGTTAGTAGCTTCGAAACTTGCGCATACATTTTCTTCAACGAGCCAGTCGTTCGCCAAAGTAATCTCTTTAATTGATTCGATAATGCAAACTTTCTGTCTCAACACACATAGCACTTTATGCTTGATTTTTGACTTATTTATTTCTTTGATGTTAGTCTGCAGGAAAAACTTTGTTACACTTTAGTATTCTTTGCACTATTGGATAAATAAACTGATTTCCAAGATTAAGTGTTCTTAAAACTATTCTCAATACCTTTTTGGCAGTTTAATAAAATAAATTTTCTATAAAATATTTTATAATTCATAAAATGTCTACTTTAACAAAAAATTCTCAATTTTTATACTCAATCAAGCGTGATAATGGAAAACAAAAGTTTTGATTCAGTCATGATATATGGATATTTTACGAATTTTTTTAACGCTTTGAAGGCACGCAAAATATGGACTTAAAAACCCGTATTTTTGCAAACGAGCAACTCAATTCGGTGCAGAATAAATAACTGAAAGTAATCGCGTTTTAAGGCTCCTTCACAATGGACACGAAAAGTAAGAGCGCCCGTTTAGACGCACCTGCCTGCGTAGCACGAATTGATTGCAAATTTACTTCTTTTTTTGTCATATGGTTCATAGAATTGGAATCAGTTTTTTCATTTTACAAAATAAATAGCAAAGTAGATTAAGAATTTCGATTGAATTAAATATATTTGTTTTATTTAAACTTTTATAGTTCGAAATGCTGAAAAATGTTCGTTTTCAAGTTTAATTCAAAACCGTAAGCTCTGACATTTTGTTCTACAAAATCTTTGAACTTTTTCAAAGTTTTTCAGATAATGCATATATTTTTATTTCTAAGAATTGGGTTTTTTTAAATTAAGCAGCTTAGAGATAAGAACAAATTATGACCATAATTGTGAGTCTAGGAAATTAAAAACATATCAAAACAATTTGCTAAAAGATTTGTTCATTTTGATCTTCGAAAAATGTGACTCATTGCTGAATGTTGTCGCCGGAAAATTAGAAAAAAAAGACAGCAAAGACAGAATTATACTTTCGTGAAATGTAATTTTAGTGTGTTTTCATAATTATAAACAAATAAAAGTAGAGATTCAAAGAAAAAAATGATGCTGTTCTTTCAAAGTAAATTGTGCATTTTGAAACTGCAAATATCTTGTACAATTCAAGTACAAATTATCTAAAATTGCAAATTAAAACTTGTGGTACAACAATGTTATACTAAATATTGTGTTTTGAGTTATAAAATATCAGAATTTTATGCATTAAAAACATTTTCAATTACATATCTATGAAAATGTTTAACAAAGTTAAATATGTCTAACAATGCGGACTGTTACAATTTAAAGAACAGTTATTTATTACAAAACGTATAGGTTTAAAGCAATTGAAATTATTTTTAGTTAACTAAAGTACTAGATATAAAGTATATTACGTTGTATTTAATGATTTGTTAACTACAGTTACTTTTATTTTGCGAAATAAAGTTAAAGTGCCATCAATGTATTTAGCTCGCCCACTTTATAATTCAGGCTTCGACTTATTGTTCAACAAGTGTTATTGGGGGATGAAAAAAAAAGCGAGAATAAAGTTATTGGAATTGTCAAAAAAATTGTCTAAGATTTTGGAATGCTTTTTCTTCTTTTTTATGTCATTTTTAAACTTCAAATCCTCTACAGCTCATACAATATTTTAACAATCTCTTTTCTTCAAAGATCAAAATAGAAAAATCCTTCAACAAATTGTTTTGAGTTATTTTTAATTTTCTAGATTCATAATTATGCTCATCATTTTTTCTTATCTCTAAGCTGCTTAATTAAAAAAACCCAACTCTTAAACAATATTTTTAAACTTCAACTTCTTAACTAACTTTTTTTAGATTTAAAAAATATATGCATTATCTGAAAAACTTTGAAAATTTTCAAAGTTTTTTTAGAACAAAATTTCCAAAGCTTCTCAGTACAATTTTGAATTAAACTTCAAAACGAACATTTTTCAGCATTTCAAACTATAAAAGTTTAAATAAAACAAATATATTTAATTCAATCGAAATTCTTAATCTACTTTGCTATTTATGTTGGAAAAATGAAGAAAAATTGATTCCAATTCTAAAAAAAAAAAAAAGTAAATTTGCTATCAATTCGTGCTACGTAAGCTGGTGTGTTTAAACAGGCGCTCAAACGCTTGCGTTTGCGTAACGTATTACTTTTCATGCCCAATGTGAAGGAGCCTTTAAACGCGCTGATTCGTGTGGCAAACAATAGCTCGTGCGTTTACGCAAATCTGCTACGAGAATTCAGTTAATTCGCATCATCGTATTATTATTGTAATTCCACTTCCGCATGCGTTCCTGCAGCTTCGGACACTCTCCCACCAGCAAAGCCGATTTCCTCTCCTTGCACTATTCATCATTTTTTCGTCCCATCCCCTTTCTACACGCAAACATTTTCTTAGATAAATTTTGTGTTTTACGGTCGTTTATCAGTATTTAGGAAGCTAACCTCGCATCCTTAATTGACGATATTTAAGATTAGTATTGCAAATATTTTTTCGTCGTATATGTTCGAGCAAATGACTTTTTGCGATGAAAAAAAAAATGATATCTCCGATGAGAAAATGTTAAATCAAAAATATTTATACGATTTCAGCTCAAACTGTAAGCGCCCTTAATCACCTTTGTGCGAAGGTAATTAAATTTTTGATTGGAACGCTGCATTCATAAATTTAATTTGATCATTTCATATTTGCAATTGACGAATTTACATTGATATATATATGTGTGTATATATAGAGATAACTTAATTAACGATTTCTCGATTTATAATTAGTTCTTGGTTAGTAATACGGTAATTATGACGAAATGATTAGATCATGAACATCTAAACGTCAACAGCAAGTCGGAATTACACGATTTCATCAATGAAATTTCCGAGATTCATGGGTTCGCTCAATGATTTATTGCCGAATATTATAGTGTGTTATGCACACGTATTGTTTCGGAACGACATGATGTTTTCAACTATTTTGTAATAAAACTTTTTTCGCTTTATTTGAAGCTAAAAATAAAAATTTAATTTCTTACGCAAAAAACAAAATATTCAATTTTTCTTTACTCAAAAACTTGAACAACATTTTAGAGGATGAATTTCTCAAAGGATTAACTAGGTTTGAATACAACGTGGTCAAATTTCAATACAGAGTATATAAACAGAAAGTTGGTGCACTTACAAGAGCTCTTCTGTTACCAGACTTGACGAACCTTGTCATGGAAGCTTTAAAAGAAATCTGTTTTGAAAAAATAAATTATACTTTTTTTTCTATAATTACGTAGATAAAATAATAAGTTGTCTACTTTCAGAAAAATAAGTATTACTTGTTAGTTGAAAACTTTCTCTTTTGGCTGAAACGAATATGCTATTTAATACGAATTGAATTTTGCCAAATAGAAATCATTTTCGTTGAAAAGGAACATATTTTTCTTTTAAAACCTTTTGATACAAAATGAGTGGCGTTTTGATTCAAAAGAATAGCTTTTTGAATGTACAAACAAACTACTTGATAACATATAATAGACATAACCTAAAATAGTGACAATTATCATGAACCAAGAGTGAAAATGAAACATTCTAAATGGATACAAAAATTAAGTTTAGGATTAATTCAGAAATATTTCAGTATAATTAAGGTATTTTCATCTTTTCTTAATTTTATCGTTTGTATTATACAATAAAGTCGCTTTAAAGCTATATTTGCGTTTTGAGGCAAAACGACATCTTTTGATACAAAAGGCAGTTATTGTCTGTCAAAATGAATTCATTTTCAAACAAAAGATCCTTCATTGATCCAAAAGGATTACAATAAAAAAGAAGAACGTTTTGACATAAAAAGTTAGTTTCCAGAGTGTATTATCAAGAAGAGATTCCACTTGCGTCACTGAGAATCCTACTTACAACATTTCTAAATAAAATATCCACCTGCCGCGAATGGAATCCGATTGAATCAATCTATCTTTTTTGAGAGTGCAGGACTGATTCAGTACAGGTGAACAATGCTGGTATGCATTTCAAGTGTAACGCAATATTATTGGAAAACTTATTGTTTCAGCTTTCCAAAGCTTTAAATAGAATTGTTTTTCTATTGATTATTTAAAAAGTTATATCATTTTGAAAAATGAGTGATTTTCAAAGGTCTGTTCACGAACTTTTTGTGGGCAGCGGATATTAAAAAATAATAAATTTAAACATAGAAAAACGTATTGATTTATAAAAATTATTATTTTGAGGTTACGTTAATTTTTAAGCTAATTTTAATTTGTGATATAGTTTTTGTAAATAAATTATTTTTAAATCGAACTACATCTCTATCTTCGTTAACCAATTTTTTTAGTCTTCAGATTCATCATTAAATTGTATTTTAGACAAAAATGAAATTCATTTTTAATTGATTTTCGTGTCTTTGAATTTTACCTACGACTAATTAACAAACGTTACAATTTGAAATTAACACGAAAAAGAGTTCCCTGTAATTTGTCAAGAAGTATTTAGAGCGTAGATGAACAATTGACGGATTAAAAATTGAAGGAGTGCTGATTAACGAAATGAATGAAAACTGCTTCAATTCTTTTCTTAGCGCGGATAAATCTAGAAGCTGGCATGGAGTTGAAATTGCAGAGTCCACTTCGTCTCGAATACCTCGTTGCAACTTCTTTTCTTCAGTATCCTCAAATCGAATCGACATCTCCATTCTTTGGATAAAATACCTTTTTCAATAGTGAAAATTATAAAAAAAAGCTATTTTCACCGTTAAAATAATGCTCGTGCTCATTCACCAAAATGATTCGAACATTTTTAAAACTCGCGAAAGTTGAACGTGTTTTTAAAGGTGTTATGCTTGTCATTGGAATCGCGTACACGTTTCGTCAAATAAATACAGTGCAAAACGTAATGCAAATAGCACATGTTACTTTATGGCATTAGCTTTGATTGGCCTAATTTGTCATTTTCGTTGTCCAACATGTATAGACGATTGTATGTACGTGTATTTGTGTATAAGCACTGATTACGATGTTTCTCAGCACTCAAAGCAAAACTGACGAAGTTAGGCTAAGTTAAACTTATGATTAGCAAGTTACGTGTTTCAAGTTTGGATTCCATTAAGGATACTATAGCGACAAATTGATTCTTTATTATGATTATCTGTATCGTTATCAGATGTTAAATTGTGTACAAGTTTTTCAACTTCACCAAATGAAATGTAAAATTCATTCACATGAAATATAAATGCATTTGTGTTTGAAAATTCATTTGTATGCATAGAAAAAAATTGGTCTTAAAACTTTAGACTTCCTCAAGAAAAAATGGCCCTTGTATGAATAATAATTTTTTTCGTCAATTTCAAAAAATTGCATCCATTGAATGAATCATCATTCAAAATTGTTATTTTTAAATACATTTTTTACACAAATCATCAACATTAATATTTAAATTATTTACTTTTGACAACCGTTTTCCATCATACTAAAGTTATTAAGACAAAAGTAACATTTCCTTACAAATTTGATCATTAATATAAACTCATTTCTTCTGACTCGCATAGCCTGTTTGGTGACAACAATCAAAGGAATGCTTATTATACATTTTTTCTATTCAGAATAAGTTTATTCTAAAATTAATTTAAAATGTAATCAATATTGAATAAAAAAAACTTTATTTGACCCCTTTGTGTATGGCATTACACAAGATAAAGCTACTACACAAGCTGCCAGTTATATTTTACATAATTAAGTTACTTCGCCAATTGCTTTACAATGAGCTGCTCAGAATAGATTTTATTTCAAATGCTTATTGGATTTCAATTAGTCTAAAACATTCTTGTATTAATGTAAATTTTTTAATAGTAGAAAGACGTACTGAAGAAAGTTGTTCCATTTCAATTGTTAAATTGTTATAAAAATGTTACATGTAATTAGATTTGTACCAGATTTTGTGGCATTTATTGTATTTTAGTTTGGATTATTTTTTAAGATGTTTTTAAATAAATAGTTTTATTGTAATGAAAAATAAATAAAATACTCTCTAATCGGACGGAGTGGACTCTGATTTTCCTTACAATATTTTTATGTTACTTACCTAATTAGAATTCAATTTGACTCCAATCAAGCTTTGATCAATAACAACTTAACGTTGTTGAATTTTAAATTCGGAAATCGCATTGTTTGAATTTCTTCATCTAAAAAGTATTTTATACAAAAATTTACATTTAATATTTTCAAGTTGCAACAAATTGAATTCTTTGTTAAAATAGTAAAAGAAATTGAGAATTGCAATCTCATTTTAAAAAAGTTATTTGGAAATAATTTTTTAAACATTGATAGACGAATAAACATTTTACTTGATAATTTTCTTACTATTAATGTTAAAAGTCAAAAGCTGTCATTAAATAATTTTGAAATAATATCTATACATATAGAATATAACTTTTAATTTTATGATGATAACAAAATCAGCAGTAATACATTTCGATTTCGCTTTTCGTCACATACATCAATTAAGCTCATTATTTTGGCAATTGATTATATAATTAGCTGTGATCCTGCATAATTTCTAATGCTACCTTTTACACTGTGATCTGAATTCATATTTGTATGATTTGCATTTATTTGCTTATGGCTTCAAACGAGAGTACACTGGCGGAAATATATTTCTAGGCTCGTGTTGCTGCATATGTATACGTGACAATTATTCAGCATCCCCAAAAATATGGTTACTCTACGCTGGCCAATTATAGAATATATGAATTTATAAATAAAATCTATACATTTTATCATCTATATATTATTAATTCATTCAATTTAACATTTAAATATTTATTTTTAATTAAATTCACAGCGCATTATTGAATACATTATCATTAAACTATACATTTTGGGAAATTTAATGTTTAAATATAACATCAAATAAATCAACATTCACGAATTATACATTATAAGTTGTTCGTTTAATAATATAAAGTTTAATAATACTCTAGTTGACCGAGTTATAAAACACACTTGAATTTCAAGTGTACACAATTGAATTTTTGTAAGATTTGAAGAATTTCATCGAAAACTTATTCAATGAATGATACTTTTGAGATTTATTTCGCAGATATATTATTGGTTTTGTGTTTATACATATATTTGTTTTGTTTCGAATTTTGAGATAGAAATGAAAACTTCGCTTTTTTATTTTGTTCTAGTTAACACCGTCAATGCATTCTTAATTCTTTCGTTACCGGTGTAATGCAAAATTCTTTAAAACAACATATTTAATTTTTGAATTTGTGTTATTAAATCAAATTAATTAATTATTGCTTTATTATATACTACTTATTTAGGTGAAATAAAACTTTATACAATACCTGTAAATATTTTCATCCACTAAAATATAAAATATTATAAAAAAATATAGGCAAAAAACTGAAAAATTGTTTTTTGTCATTTTTCTGTTATTAATACAAAGAGATTTCCGAATTCATGTACAAAAATCAAACGTTCAACCTAGAAAATAATTCGGTAATGAAAGGGTTAATTAAAATTAAAAAAAGTATTTACTTCATTTGATATTTATGCTATTTA